>JADMLL010000001.1:22406896-22473919 GCA_016920875.1 Columbicola columbae
TGTTTAGTCATAGAGTAAATGTACTTGTTGTTGTTATATCCGGTTTATGATGTTATGTAGCTTTGTTTGTTAGTCTCAGAAGAGACAGTTTATTTCATTGAATATATATATGTTTTAACACGTTATCAGCACGATGAAGAAGGCCACAAATAGTTCTGTCAAAAAAGTACATTTCAAGGACAAAATCAAGTGAATATTAGACTACTTGAAGGCAAGAATGGTTGGCATGGTTGGCGGCGTCAGATAACGGCTCTTTTCAAGTCATTAAAATTTATAAAGCTTTGGAAGAAAAACTTGAAGATGATGATCCGGTTAATGCAGATGCTTTATCACATTTAATATGCAGGATAGATTATAATTTATTGCAACTACCGGAAACGGACAATGCGTTTGAGTTTTGGAATGCGTTGAAGTTGATGTTTGATGTAGAAAATGACTCAAAATTATTGAAGTTATTTAAAGACTTTCTTAATGTCAAATTTGATAACTTGGAAAATCTTGAAGAGACACTAAACAGATTGAGTGAAATATTTTTTGAACTTAACTCCATTGACAAAGTTTCAGAAAACCTTCATATTACTGATATTTGCAATGTTAAGAAATAAGTTACATTATCCTCAAATTGCTGTAACTTCAAATATGAAGTTAACAATGGCAAATGTATTTCCCAGTTTAATATCTGAAGCAAAACATAAAAATTTCAAGGAGAGAAAAAGTGTGGATATTTCAGAAGATTCTGTTATGACAAATGCTGTTATCTGTTTTAAATGTCAAGGAAGGGTCATTATACCAGATTTTGTAAAAAGGTGAATAAGACAAACAAGTACAGATTGTTTAAATATAAATAAAGATCTTCCAGATATGAATATGATTTGGATTTTGGATGATGAAGCAATGAACATGTTTGTGGAAATTTATCTTTGATGACAAAGTAGAGAATTAAAATCGGAAATGAAAGTCAGAGATTCTACAGGAAAACTTTCAAAAACACCAGGATATGCAGTAATTAAAAACAAGAGATGGGAATTTTAATCAGATGTTATTATTCACCTGATTTAAAACTAATTGCTTATCAAGATCAAAGTTAAGAGAAGAGACATTACATATAATAAGTATGGAAATTGGAAAATAAAGATAAAAGGTGCTTATTTTTCACAAAGGAGAAAATGGTTTAAGTGTTATAGACTGTTATTTTCAGAATATAAAAGTAATGAAAAATTGTGGCATGAAAGACTGGGACATTGTGGAACTGAGAAACTGAAACATTTATTAAATCTTGATTGCAGTGACGTAGTCAATAAGTGTGAAGTGTGTCACCAAAATAAAATGAAACGTTTACCATTCAAAATTGTCCACCATCTACTAATGAGATTTTAGGATGTATTTATAGTGATATTTGTGGACCTTTTGAACAAAGTGTGGGTGGTTTTCGATATTTTGCGACATTCATTGATGAGAAACCAGGTTATGCACCGTAGTTATGATGCACAGTCGTACAGAAGTTCTATCATGTTTAAAAATTTTGTACAGTGGGCAGAAAATCAAACTGGAAAAAGGGTAAAAAACTTTGTATCTGATAATGCCAAGGAATACAGATCAGAGGGTTTCTTAACATACTGTAAATTGAAAGGCATAAGTATTATAGATATTCCACCTTATACACC
The DNA here is from genome assembly GCA_016920875.1 of Columbicola columbae. Taxonomy (NCBI): domain Eukaryota; kingdom Metazoa; phylum Arthropoda; class Insecta; order Psocodea; family Philopteridae; genus Columbicola; species Columbicola columbae. The sequence goes on from JADMLL010000001.1 coordinate 22,408,561, forward strand.
ACAATGGGATAAGTGAACGTAAAAATCAGTCTCTATGTGTTATGGCTAGATGTATGTTAAATGAAAAACATCTACCTATTAGACTGTGGCCTTTTGCCATTGAATATGCTGCAAGAATTCAGAATAGGCTGCCAAACAAAGGTATTAACAATAAAATACCCAGAGAGGAATTTTTTCAATGCAAACAAAATGTTAATCGCTTCAGGAAATTTGAAGTCTAGCATGGATGTTAAATGAGCATCCAGTGAATAAATTCTGTAAGAGATCAAAACCTACAATCTTGGTTGGTGTAGAAGACAAAGTATACAAACTATATGATCCTATAACAGATAGAATTTGTATAAGCAGAAATGTTAGGATTTTAGAAAATGAATCTTATGATTTTTCAAAACATCAAATCCAAGCTCAGCCAGCAAACCACATTTTTGAGGATATTATTAATCCTATACATAATGTAGTGGAATTAGAACATGATTATAGTCAACCTAATGATTTTCACTGCAATGCATCTCAAGTTCAAACTGATACTCCTCAGTCATATGAAGAAGCAATAACAAGTACTGATGCAGGAGATTGGCAGACAGCAATTATGGAAGAATTTCAAGCTTTAAAGAATTATGAAGTATTCGAAGAAGTTCCATTTACTGGGCAGAGGGCACTAGATACACGTTGGGTTTTTGCAAATAAGAAGGATCCTCAGGAAACTTATATAAAAAGAAAAGCAAGACTGGTGGTAAAAGGTTTCAAACAGAAATACGGTATAGATTATGATAAAGTATTTGCTCCTGTATGTGATCGTGCCACTCTAAGACTTTTTCTCACTATTACAAAGAATCAGTGGCCAGTTTGTCAACTGGATATTAAAACAGCCTTTCTAAATTCAGAATTAAAAGAAGATATTTTATAGTTCCACCAGCACCTTTTAAAAAGATGGCATAGTTTGGAGATTAAAAAAATCTTTGTATGGTCTGAAGCAGGCATCAAAGTGCTGGCATGAAAATTATCTAGCTTACTTATACAATTTGGCTTACATAGATCTAAGATAGACTCTTGTTTTTTTTATTCAAGTCATATGTTCGTTTTAGTTTATGTTGATGATATATTGGTCGCGGGGGAGAATGAAGCATATATCGACCAATTTAAGAAGTATCTAGTTAGTTTTCTGGAAGTTAAAGATCTAGGAGAAGTAAACACCTTTTTAGGACTTAAGATAAAGAGAAAAGAAAAGTGTTTTTTGATAAGTCAGGAAAGTTACATTGAAGAGGTAGCGAATACTTTTAATTTGACAACACCTAAATTCTCAAAGGTTCCTTTACCTTCAGGAACTGAAGGCCTAGAAAATGAACCAATAGATATGACCTTAGAAACCAAAATACGTTCCTTAATTGGAGTATTACTGTACATTGGAGATAACACAAGACCGGACATACTAGCATCAGTCAACACTTTGGCGAAATACCAGTGTAAACCATCACAGAGATTATATGTCTACGCGAAACAGATTTTACGATATTTAGTAAATACAAAGGGCAGACAGCTTGTTGTTGGGGTTCTCAATGACAATGTCTTGGAGGCTTTTCAGATGCTGATTTTGCTTCGGATGCAATGGATAGAAAATCAAGGACAGGGTACATTGTCAAAGTATTTGGATCACCAATAGCGTGGGTATCAAGAAAACAATCAACTGTTAGTCTTTCAACTGCCGAGTCAGAGTATGTAGCTTTGGCAGAAACTACATCAGAAGTGATTGGGATTAAACAGTTTCTGGAGGAAATTGGTTTGAATATTAGCACTCCAGTAACCATATTTGAAGACAACCAATCGACTATAAAAATGGCGGAAAATGAAACAACTAGAGCTAAGCACATAAATGTTAAATATCATTTTATTAGAGATTTGATAAACAAAGGAATTATTCAAGTAAAATATTTGTCGTCCAATGACAATCCAGCAGATGTGTTTACTAAAATTAATCCTACCAGGGATTTTGAGTTTTTATGCAAAAATATTGGTTTATTAGTGTAATTTAGAATTGTTAATAACAATGTTAAAGTTTTGAGTTTCTTTGTATAAAGATATTTGTTTGTGTAATTTCGGGTCACGGGGGAGTGTTAGATTATGACCCGAATTGTTTAGTCATAGAGTAAATGTACTTGTTGTTGTTATATCCGGTTTATGATGTTATGTAGCTTTGTTTGTTAGTCTCGAGAAGAGACAGTTTATTTCATTGAATATATATATGTTTTAACAAAAGATAAACCGAAGAATCATTTTATTTGTGACCCGTCATCAAAGAATGTTTTTCTAATTTACGACTTTTAAATGCATAATTTTGATTAACGGTTTTATATTTGGAAGGTTTAATGGTTTACAATGAGCAGCCTAAAGTAAACGAAACAAATAAAAATGTAAGTTAAGTTTTGTATGTATAGAAAATATTTGACTCTATAAATTATGACTTTAGTGCGTACATTTTTCCTTTGACTCTAATATTGTTTATGATTGATTGCGCCTCATGTTTTTAATTTTGTTCTAAATATTAAACAAATTAGTGCCTCACAACTTTCCTGTCATAGATTACAGAAAAATTGTACTTTCTCAACAATTTCTAATTTTTCTAACTTAACTCTAGAAATCATTTAATATATATTCCTTAAATATTTTTAAATTAAAAGTAATTTTCATTTTCTCTTCAACCTCCTGAGATCAGTGATTTTCAATAATAAAAACCAATAGAATGCATTGGAGCATTTGGAAAAGGTGTTTTTAGGCTATAAGAAAACCAATCCAGAACAAATATATGCAATAAAGTGATGATGAAAAATCAGAAATGGTAAACAAAAATAGTTTGGTCAAGTAAATAATGAAAGAACTTTTGCTTGCAATGAAAGTCCATTCTGTGTTCAATTATTTTATTTTCCTTGTCGATCCATTCAGTCTATCTAGTGATGAGTATATGGTTGGTGGAAATTTAAAGTCATATTATTAAAATGGATATTTTGATGAAACAAATGGCAGTGTTCTATACAGCAGAAATGCATTGGCATTACAATATCTGCACAATCATGGAATCATTCATAGAAGATTTAAAACCTGACAACATGTTACTATCTTCAAAAGGGCCATGTTAAGCTGATGACAGATTTTTGGATTAAGTAAGTCTGAGAATGCAAGAAATATTGAAATATCTGACTTAGTAAATTGCACACCACATGTTGGAAATTGTACAAGAACACCAGGGCAACTTTTGTGTCTCATACTTCTCACCTTTCTTTTACATGAAATATTATTAATTTTTCCATTTAATATAAACAATTAATGAATTAAGCTGTATTGTTGATAATATATATATTGTTTTAACTATTAATCTAGGCCAAAACATATTTTACTTTCAGCAGTGGATGTTTTGTACCAAAAGTAGTTTAAACAGAAGGAAGAGACAGCTTTATCATTACAATAATTTGGCATGGTGCAGTAGTAAAAACAATACCAACATTACTGATAATAGCAATAAAAATGTCAAAACTCTAAAACTATATTCATACTTAAATTATAAGTAATTTTTGAAGTAGCTAAAAGAATGGTGATAAAACCATTTTCAACAAATTTGATGACAAATATTTTTAGATTTGTTTCTCTTTTTCTTAAAGGGATCCTGTAATGCTTCTTCTCCTGGCAGCTCTTCAACATCTATTAGTAGTACACCTGTAACAGGTGCAAGTAGAGACTTATCATCAGTTTTAAGGGACAGAGCCAGTGAGTTTTCAGGTTTCATACAAACATAGCTCCCTGACTGAACAACAAGGCAGTTTGAGCTCTTCTAATATAACTGTCATGTACATTAATAAAGTTAAATAATGTGGATCTTGATGACCAGGAAGCTGATGGATGTTTAATCTAATTAAAATAAATTGGAATTATTAATTATTCATTGCATTGAAATTTCAGATATCAAAAATGTTTCAACAAAGTCAATGAAAGGTTACAACTCATCAAAAAGATAATTCAATGGGTCTTTAAAGAATCATTTTCAGTACAATTTAAAGTGACTGTTTGGAGTAATGATCTGAATAACAGTCATTTATCAGGCATTGTGCCTTTTCAGACAGCAGAAAACAGTTTTTACAGGTTTGTATTTGTAGTTGGAGTTATAATATGAAAAAAGATTTTGTTTTTGCAAAATTTTATAGCTTTTTAAGTTTAATGCTTACCATTTCAGTTATATTATAAAAAATTTACCTTAGTATTCTGGCGCTTTGGTGACAAAAACTTATTATTCTAAGTCCTTTTCAATATTTTCTCCCAATATTCATTGGGACCACATCAAATATTGTGAATGATAATTTGAAAAATAAAATGTTTAGGTCAAGCTTGAAGAAAGTGAAGGGTCAGGTTCATACCATGAAAAGCCACTGTGAAAATTCAGTTGATGGAAGAAATGAGTGCACTTTCAAAACAACTTGTCTCAGTAACTGTCAAATGACTTCGCCATTGAGCAGGTGAGCATTTTAAAATTCATATGTGTGTATATGTAATTCGAGAATAGTATAATACTATTATGATATATATGTATAAAAAGAATTTTCCCACACCTTATTCTTACCGTTTTTTACCTATATATGGTATCCATGTCTAACAAATTAACAAAAGGACAACAAATATTTTGTTTAAGGTCGGGATCAAAGTTTCATAAAAGACCTGATTTAATTCGATCATTAAAAAGAAAACGAAGTCTAATGGAAATTTTAACTCGTCGCCAGAAAACTTGAAAATTACACCAAACTAAAACGGTATGACATCGAAGTCCAGGAGCAAAATGCGCCCACCGGGTTGACACAAAGAAATCAACTTATTAGAACTTAATTCGCCCAAGCCCATCAGTCCAGACCACCACAGGTGAAATAGCCCTCTGAGGGTGTTCTTAAAACAAGGTTGGTTTTCTATTTTTTTCTTTTACTCAAAACTTTTTGTATGTCGTCACCTCCTTAATGAAACTACAAAATGTCAAATTTCTGAATCGTGAGCTAACCTTCCTCCGAGGTAAATGTTTTGGCCCGGGAATAGAAAGTAAAGGAAAATATAAACAATGAACTTAAAGGAGAAGAATAACCCCTAATGAATTTAAAACAGCACTAACTACAACTGTTGTTTTCTTTTATTTATTTATTTTTTAGATCTCAATCTTTAGAAAATGTTAATCAGGGTGTGTTATTTTCCACCCCAGTTTCAACTGGAAGGTTAAAAAAGGAAGATTCACAAAAAATTAAATCAACTAGATTCACATTAACAGAAGTTTCCGAAAATAAATGTAAATTTAACATACATATGGTAAGAATTTCCGGCCTTTAAGACCACTTTGACATGAAATTAAAATTATGTTTAATCATCAAGTTTAATCGTATTAAGTTTCTAGTTGTTAAAAAAATTATGGAAACACTTTTACCTCGTCAAAATAAACATTTTCTCTAGGCCATCACTCGAATACAATATCGGTAAAGCCAACTTACATAGTTCCCACCTATATCGTCCACACGTTTTGTTAACATATTGTCATATTGCTTCAAAATTTTGATGCAACCCTAGGAAAGTTGGCATCGAGAGCAAGAATCGAAAATCAATTTTAATTACTTTCTTAAATTTATTTCTGAAGAGCGTGATTTTTTTTCTATGACATATGTTTTCGCATCATTGGTAGGAGATGTGTTCACCATTATTGGGGTGGCTTCATATTTGGAAAATTAGTAACATGTATCGGTCTTACAAATACTCAGTAGTCATTTATCTTTTTAACGAGTTTGTTAGTCAGTTAAAACAAAACTTGTTTTTCCTCTTAAGGATGAACCACCCGTTAGTCCTATTTCAACGCCTTTGACACACACTCATGCCTTGTACAGAACTCCAAAATCTGTGAGGAGGGGAAAAGCTGCAAGTGATCATCGTATTTTAGGTACTCCAGACTACTTAGCTCCTGAACTACTGCAAAAAAAAGATCATGGTAGGTAAAAAGAATTATCGTCGCTGAAAGAGTGTTGAATATCACGAAATTCTGTAAAATACTCTCACAGGATCAGCTGTGGATTGGTGGGCTTTAGGTGTGTGCTTATTCGAGTTCATGACTGGAATTCCTCCATTTAATGACGAAACACCACAGTCAGTGTTCAATAATATTTTGAACAGGGATATTCCCTGGCCTGAAGGCGATGAACAACTTTCAAGCGAAGCCCATGAAGCTATTGATGCTTTGCTGACTCTGGATCCAGCCCAAAGACCCTCGGGATCTTCAGTCACTCAAATGAAAATTTTTTCTCACATAAATTGGGAAAAGTTGTTGGAGGCGGAAGCACCATTTGTACCTCAACCAGACGATGCAACAGATACGGCTTATTTTCAAGGTAAGACCTAATACTCTAAATTTTTAGGAGATGATGAAAGTGTTTCATTAAGATTTTTTTCTTCAGTAGAAAGGCTGAAGGATTTAAAGGGCTTTAATTTTGTATTTTTGAATCAACCTTGTGATTCTGATAAACGTTAGTTAATTACATTCTGAACTAAAATTATTGGATTTAATGACGAAAAGAACTACTTTTACTTTCAGCCCGCAATATCTTGCAACATCTAAACGTGTCCAGTTGTGAAATATAAGTTTCCAGCAAACTATAACGAACAATTGACCGAAAGCAAATCAGTGATGCCAAGGAGAAGGAATACGTTCATATAGGTTTGAAAAGCGAATTCTTATTATTTTTTTAATAAAAAAATGTTCACAATAAAAATACATATTTAAAAAAATATAAATATATTAGTACATGCCCTCATTGCGTTTAGATCGAACATATTATAGTTGGTATGTAATAATGATTATGACCGTGAAACTCCAATACAATCAATGTGTATTACTCAAATGGATCAATATAAATAATTGTCTTCAAGACTTATAACTAAGTAAAATTAAATAGTTGAATAAATTCAAATTGTTTATATTAGTTAGTACTATTTACTGGGTTTATTCCTTTATAAACCTAAGAAATAACATGACCGTAGTTTATACTGCAAGTAATCCAAAAATCTCCTAAAAGCTCTGTACACTCATACCTCACTACACGGCCGCTCTTTATACGGCATTTCGCTATAACGGTCTTCTTCAATTATGGCGCGTTTTCGATATAACGGCCAGACTGTGTCAAAAGTACTGGTTCAGAAGTTAATTTCCTTCCCGAAATTAGGCAAAAAATTTTGGATCCAGAACACAATCTCGGCTTTGAAGGTTTGAACGAACGTGAGGTGCGTGTGCTTGATCTACTTAGAGCTGACAGGGAACCTCTTTCTTATGAGGAACTCATTCAGGTTCAAGCTGAACTGGCATTTGATAAAGAGACAGAGCCTGTTGTATCCAAACAGTTAAGATCAAAAAATTTGTCGGAAGATTTTTGCTGTTTCAAACAAGGAATAAACATCCTCCTTGGAAACGATCCTGACGTCGAACGTAGCGCTAAAGTTTCTTGAGAAAATAACTGAGCTATTAGCTGTTAGAAACCACTGAAAAATGAAATAGACAAGAAGGCAAGACCAACAATGTTGGACGATTTTTTGAAGCCAGGCCCATCCTTACCAGCGAAAAATGATTACGACAGTGATCTGCAGGTTACCATTTCTTCAACGTCTTCATATTAAAGCCATTTTAAAAAATTATGTATTTATTCTTACACAAATTTAGTCACATGACGTTGTTTTATTTTTGTTTATAGATCATTGTTGGTTTTTGGAGTCCGTTTTTATTTTATGTACAAATCTATGTATTTTTCATTTAAGCGAGATGAAATGCATTTTGAATGATAAACCATGTTACATTTTAAACAAATTTGGAACCAATCTCATTGAATTTATATGAATTTGCGTTAGAATACCTTATTCGTTATACGGCTTTTCGCTTTACGGCCAAGTTTCGTGGAACGTATCTAGGCCGTAAAGTGAGGTGTGGTACCTTGAGATACGAATTTAAGTCGTATTGTGATCATCATCGTATGTTAAAAAAATCGTATCTCAAAGTAATTTTAACCATTTTAAATAATGTTATATATATTAATGCGTGCTAGCGATATGAAACTAATCCAAAACAGAGTTAAATCACATATACTATATAACTTATCTATAAATAAATTAGTAATAACACATATAATGTTTATTAATTTATTTATAAATATATTAATAACCCACAATGTTTATTAATTATCACTTTTTTGTTCTCACTTTCCTGACCTTCACTACGTGAGACCTTCACAAGGTAAGTCTGTTTCTGCCTTCTTTTTAAAATGTTAAGAAAAAAAGTGAGACACCTATCATAAAATAAAGTACTCTCTCTCTCGCTGTAGACAATTTCTCTGGGTGTGTGTTTTCCACAAAATCAGACACTTCCTGCCACTTACCAAGGATATCACTAATTTCACGTGAAATAAGTTTCTCCTCCAACTCGACCTACTCCTCACTGCTGAGTTTCATCATTACCCAGACAAACAAAGCGAATTACACGTTGTGGCGGCCATACAGAGGACTCTGGTTTCAACAACCAAATAGAGCGACGGGAGGAAAGCTGAACGAACGCTCTGCCATTTAGTACTTTGCAATCTGTACAAGACAACGTAGTAATGACACCAAATTGAATCTGATTAAAGTTAGATTAACATTTAAGATTTGTTGTACATATTTTCTGGATTTTAAGTAAGTAAATCATATTTAAATGAACAGAGTTGGCTGCCCTGCCTGCTATCAGTTAAAACTAAGTGCTATTTACAAATTTTAATAATTTATTTTTCACTAAACGAACACAACGAATTCAACAAAAGCTGGTGGGAACTGCTGAGGAAGTGCATGAGTTTCAACGGGAAAATATCTAAACGGATCTCCCGTGAGCCAAACTGAGGAAAAACAACTTTGAAAATTCGCATAACAACCGACTCAACGAATAAGGAAAACGGTTAACTTAAATCCAAGTCATACAAAGCAAAAAGAACACAACTCCTGGATAAATTGGAAGCAGTTACCCTCTTACTGCCCTGGAGCTATCTAAACTTGTCAAAGTGTACCTCAAAACCTGCGTGGATCAGCTGATTTTATTCCTTTTGTCGTAAACATTTTATTTTCCTTAATTTTTTCCATTTAGTGCATCTACTGCAAATTGGGTTCTACTTTTGGCTTTTATCCTTTCATATCTGAGCGAACACCTTACCAAGTTGAGGAATTCTTCTCCCCGGCAGCACCGTATCAAAATCGGTCTGGGGCTACGGCATGGACTGAGAAGTTGGAAAAGGAGCCCAGACAAAGGACAAGTAGCCTTCCGACTCTGGACTGCTTCTTAAAGCGAAAAAGAGGAGGAGGAGGAAGAAGCAACTTTTAAGAGAAGCAATCTCACACAAAGAACACCTCCGAATAAACAACCTGAAATGGAGGTGCCCAATTCAGCTGGAACGCTGATTCAAGTAATTCAAGCCTTAGAACTCCTGAGGAAGGAGCTGATGAAGTCGAGAACGGAGGTAAGTGAGATGAGGAAAGAAAATGGGAGAGGAAATAAAACTATTAAAAGACCACTAGACAACTAAAGAGGACTGAAAGGAACCCGTCTGGAAAATTCAAGTTTCTGTGTACGAGGAAGGGCGAGGGAAGGAATCTGTCTGAGAAAAGAGTAAGGGACAAAAATAATCAAAATAACCTGCGAAGAGGACCTAGCGAAACTATAGGATAAGGAGACTGAACCATATAGGAGAAGAATCACCGGAGAATTCGGGATTCTGCTGTGGAACTGCTGCGGATTTAACAACTTAAGGAACCTAACAACTCACAAAAAAAGAACTGACACAATACGACATCATATACAGCACGTCTTAGAGACACAGATATAGAAGGATAAAAACCCTTTCCCGACGCCCAGCTTCTTGAGGAACAGTGCTTCCATCACATTGCCACCAAAGAAAAATCTGTAGGAAGGAGCTCGGGAGGGATCACAATCTTCTGCAAGGACAACCTGGAATGCATGTTAATAGATAAATGCAGCTGATGGATTGCAATGGAAATTCTAGTCTGCGATTCTCGGTTTATCCTGCTTTATGCCTACTTTAATCCGGCCCAAGAGACTGAACTGAACTCTATCCTCTTGACCTCAAAGTGATGGATTTTTCTTTGGATTCCGATCATCTTCCGGTGAGCCTTAAATTTCAAGGAGGCGACAACACAACTAGAGTAAGAAACTCCGTCAAACCCAAGAAACCGAAATTCAACTGGATTGAAGAGAGAAGAAACTGTTTCACAAAAGAGTTGATCAAGCTCATTGGTAACTTTTTTTTATAACCGCTCAACTGATGAAGCCGGAATTCAAGGAATCTGATGTTTAAAGGAAGCAGCTAAGGGAGCCGGAATGTTCCAAGAAGTCCGCATTGCTCAAAAAGATGAGGTCTGGTTTGATCCAGATTGTGCAACACCAAAAAAGAACATTCGAACAGCCTTCAATATCTTTAAGCGCAACAAATTCTGATTTCAGTTTCTCCGAATACATGATGGCTAAATATACCTGCAAAAAACTAATCAAACAAAAACAAGAATACCTTAATGACATTAAGACGAAACTAGAGAACGTCAAAAATTGCAAAAGTTTTTGGGGAGCTATAAGATCGTTCTCGAGAAAAACATCGGCACAGCGTAGCGCAATAGATAGCGGGAAGATTACTTTGGCAACACTACAAGGTTGAGACACCTTGTACTCAGCCTAATCTAATGCGCATCTTCGACCCTCACTTAAATGGTGCAATCACAATGGAGGAACTCTTAGGTATCATCGAGAAAAATTCAAATGGAAAAGCTCCCGGCCTAGACCCAGAATAGAAAAGCCCAGACGTCGTACCCAATGAACTTTACAAGAATCTCCCACAACCAGATCTAGACAAATTATTGGACAAACTATTGTAGACAAATTATTGTAGTTCCAAACAACTACCGAGGAATAGCTTTATTAAACAACGTCACTAAAATATACACCATGATCCTAACGAACCGACTGCAAAAATGGGCAGAAAACAAAAAATTCTGCAGGTCGAACACTTTGGCTTCCAAAAAAATAAAGGACGCAGGGACGCAATATTTGTACTTTACGCCTCAATCGGAATAAACACTCGCCTACGAAAACGAAGAGTATACGGTATTTTCATTGACTTCCAAAAAGCTTTTAATACTGTGCCAAACACCCAACTTCGGAACAAACTGACACTTATGAGAGTTAGTTCTAAAATTGTGAATGTCTTCAAGAAAGCACCATTCACCTTTTACATAGGCGGTAGAGTAAAAAATTTAAATCCTCAAAAGGGGTGCTACAAGGTGAATCGGCCTCTCCCATTCTCTTTAATTTTTATATTAATGACATCTCCAACTTTATTCGCTCCCGTGGAGTTAGAGGCATCGACATCGTCAAGGACACGAATTTACTCACCTTACCATATGCGGATGACCTCGTCATCCTTACCCCTACCCTGGTCACATGGCGTAGAAAGCCCTGAACGCTTTGAGTGAGTACTGCAGAGAGTATGGACTAAAAGTTAACAAAACCAAATCCAGACGGGTAATTTTTAGAGAACGTGGAAGAGTTAAAAGCAATGAAAACTTCCTAATTGATAGCGAACCTGTTATAACTACCAATTAATTCTGCTACTTGGGAATCATTTTCACTTCTGGAGGCTCCTTCTACTGAGCACTAGACCACGTTACGGACAAGGCCAACATCGCTCTTAGAACCTAAAATTAGAACCATTATGGAAACATCAAAGATGCACTCCTGGGAAACCAGAGAAAAACCGTTCAACACCATAGTAGCGTCCACTCCTATATGGTGCTGAAATCTGAGCGGTCAATTACTTATAAAAAAACTTGAAAAAACCAAACTCAATTTTTTAAAAACCAATTTCACTACCCGTTAACTACCCCTTCCTACATTGTCCGACGAGAGACGAGCTCCGCCCCGGCAGCGCTTTTCGCCATATCCAGAACCTTATATGGTACAAAGCACTGTGGCAAGAAATGGAGGGCAGCCTCACAAAAATCTGCTTCAACAGGCTGCTTGAGCTAGACTGCAGAGGGCATGAAACGTAACTGGATCTCTGAAGTTAAAAAGATGGCCAGTGCATTCCACTTTACCTTAGACTGACTCGAATCGGCCAATCCAATGAAGCCCATATTCATACCGAGATATGCAGAACAGCACCTTTCAGACATAAAGAGAATACACTCCTCTACGTATTGTCCTTTGCACAAATATTTCGACTGAGAGAACCAGTCGCAATATCTTAGGTACAACGTCAGAATTGGTCTCCTCATGACATTCAGTCAATTGAGAGTCAGTGGAGTGGAAAGGGTGAAACTCACGGCAAACCACTGCCTGTACAAATGGAACATTACCAGAAACTACGAAGTGTGTAATCTCCACGTGCAACAGACTGCAGTACACTTCCTTTCCCAGTGTTCCGCCCCCTTGTGAGCATCAGACCTCCAAACATACATTCAGGAAGAAGTCACCCCAAGGAAACCCTGAGCCAGAGAAAATCAAAAAAGTTCATTTATTTGTGGCGCAAGCACTCAAACTTAGGAGCTTTATGTTGGACGAGTGATCTTCCAATCTCTTCTGTAGTTTTTATCCTCGTATATTATTTATTTAATTGTATTTTGTATAGCATTTATTTATTTATATTTGTTCTTCCTGATACCCTAGGGGTAAGATTTAAATTAATGAATCCTGCATAGAAGCACAGAAAGAGCTCAGGAAGGCATATAGAACACTGAAAAGCAGCTCCTATAGCAACAAATCTTATGAAAGGTGTGGCAACCAAATTAAAAGCCGCTATGCGAAAATATTCTACGCAAAACAAAACAAAAAACATAAACAAAAACAAACAAAAGAAATGCAGCGGCAACAAAAAGAAAAGCTGAGAATGTTCTCGAAGCGCTCGGAAACTGCGAGAACTCTCTTCCATATTAAACTTATGGAAACTTCTCTTCCCATAAGCTTAATATGGAAGAGTTCTATTTCAGCGCTTTGAGAACATTCTCAGCTTTCTTTGTTGCTGCATTTCTTTGTTTGTTTTTGTTTATGTTTTTGTTTTGTTTTGCGTAGAATATTTTCGCATAGCGGCTTTTAATTTGGTTGCCACAAAAGGTATGCAACATCCAAACGTAACTACAAGAAAACCGTCAAGGAGGCCAAAAGAAAGCACTTCATCAAAATGCAAAGGACTCTCTGTAAAACCACCTGTAGCAAAATCTTCTGGACTGAGATAAACAAATATAGAAAAAAAAACCGTTTCTGTCAGACAATATTAATCTGTGCATGGGAAAGGTTTTCGAAAATTCCTATTGAAGTACCAGGCTGGCTCATTCTGAAATCCCCTGTAGAACAGATCCGTACCTTGACTCCAAGGTTACAGTGGACGAGTAGTCTCACGATAAAGAATTCACATTCAGGAAAGGCTCCTAGACCGGACGGACAACCTAGCGAAAATTTAAGAACTTGCCGTGAAACGCTGTAGGCGAACTGCTTTCCATCTCCAATAAAATTTTACAAAAAGAAACTTTTCTCAGAAATACAGTCTTCCTTCAGGCTCCACTTAATCTTTAAAAAAGGGGACAGAAGCCACCCCCATAATTACAAGGGTAAAGCGCTACTAAATGACATCGCGAAGCTGTTCACGTCAATTATTAACGAAATTATTAATTATCAGAGTGAGAATCGGCGGAAAACAACAAAGTTATAGGTGACCAGCAATTCGGATTCCGAAAAGTGGCAGAGAAGCCAGATTTCATTATGCGGTAATTGGTATACAGCTTCGCCTTGAGGAACGAAAAGTATACGCTGTTTTTGTTGACTTTCAAAAAGCGTTTGATTCGGTTCCGCACCAACGGCTATGGTATAAAATGTCCGAATACGGTGTCAGATCCAGAATAATCAACGCTCTATGAACAATCTACTTTTACAATAAACACTGGAGGTGTTAAAAGCAAAAAAATTCAGGTCTACAAAAGGGGTTCTCCTGGAAGAACCAGCCTCTCCCTTTCTTTTTAACTTGTATATAAATGACATTTCGAACCGTCTGAGGGCTCAAGGAGTAACAGGAGTCGACATTGACAACAGGACGAATATCTTAACAATTCTATATGCAGACGATCTCGTCATCCTAAAAAATAGGGCCTAGAAGTCCCAGAAGGCCCTAAACGCTCTTAGCTCCTATTGCTCAAAATAGGAAATGAAAGTCAGTACCTCGAAAACCACAATTATGGTGTTCAGGCGAGGTGGAAAGCTAAAAAGCAGTCAAAAATTCTTCCCAGATGGGCAATCAATAGCCGTGATCAACGAATATAGCTACCTGAAAGTCGCCTTTTCCTACGGCGGTACCTTTCTCAAAGCATTAAAAAATATGACAATCAAAACGAACTCCGCAACAATCCTTCCTGAGAAGTATCCTTAGCAAATCTAAAATGAAAAGCCACACTTCTATAGAACACCTTTTTAACTCTACTATAGGAGCTAAATTTCAGAAGTGTGGGCTCTAAAATATTTAAATAAAATAGAAATAGTAAAAAATTTTTACAAATCCGTTTTTAACTGGCCAGTCTCGACACCAGACTACGTGATCAGAAGCGAAACGAATAATACACCAATGTCTTGTTCCGTCTTTGCAAGAACAATTAAACTATGGAAAGGACCGTATGACAAAGAAGACAATGCCTCAGAAAAAATATGTTTAAACCGTCTTCAGGAGCTGGACAGGGTTCAAATCCAACCCAAACTTTAATTGGTTTACCCAACTAAAGTCGATACTCCAGCCACTGGAGCCGGAAACAAACTGGCTCCATGCTTAAAATTTGGACCGCACTCCATTTAAGAAATTAATGGACCGATATTTACACGACAGACGCAAGACAGATCTGCAGAGAATTCAAGGGTCATCTCATAACCCGTTACTTCGCCTTATTCATGAAGAAAACCCAAACCCCAAAAAATATATAAACATGAATATTGGATTCCTCATCATTCGCCTATTCAGCCAATTAAGGGTCACAAACAAGGTGGATGATTCTTTATTCGTCAAAGGACTTACCGAGCTTGTTGAAGTTTCGTTGATCACTGCTCGAGACTAGTACTCTGTGTATCTGAGCACTCGTAATATTCTCAATTGACAACGCGTGAACTGAATTTAACTTTATTGAAAATTGTCCATAACCGCCCACCTTAAAACATCGGTTTTAACTTCCTCACTTCCCCGTTAACTTATCAGGAAGGGTAGAATGGGAGAGTTATGCCATGAATCCCGTATTTCCCCAGGACTCAGGAGGTGGTTTCCTCGCACCAGCTCGAGAGAGAGGAAAAGGTCAAAACAGGACAAATGATAAGGAAAACAAACAAAATATATGATACTAATAAAGAAAATGATGTATGATAAATGATAAAATGATACTGATGGGCGTATGAAAATGATGATATGGTACCACTACTTCTCCGTAGGGATGAGTTTACCAGTTGGACGGACCAAATCCCGACCGCGAGCGTGTACTCGAGCCACGCGAACAGTTAGATCTGTGGGATTCGTGGGTTCTTCCAACACTCTGCCCAAAGGCCAAGGCGGGGGCGGTGTTTCGTTTCCTCTTGTATCTAGCGAAGGTACATCTAGCTCCAATTTCTTCGGCTGATGAACGTCTTATGTCTCCCACCATTTTCGCTACGAACAACGGGTGGTACACGGTCTTCAATATCAAATGTCCAGAATGCGTCGAGGATCAACAGAAGGAATGATAAACTGTGAAAGACACAATAGGTTGGAAACATGCCTGTCTTTGGTGTTTGAATTGTTGTTTTGCGTGTTATCCAAAACGGATGAAGATCTGAGCGTGTCACAATCCAAACGAGAGTGATTGAGGCAAACAATGTATCACACACTCCTCGGTAGTTAGCATATCTCGCCTTCTAGCTTCCCTATAAAAATCCATCAGCACAATCGTAAATGACTAAGACATATCTTCTGATTCGATGCATGTTGCACATCCCAAAGAAGTCCATTGAAACTCTCGTTGCTATATGATGAATGAAAATTTGCCAGAAGTTTTTGCGCCTTACATCGAAAAACTGACTGACAGCAAGAGACCAATAGAAGTTCATGTGAATCATATGGTATTGCCCAATGTCGTTAAAGCTCAACAAGACGAATGATATAGGCCTTGATTTGAGTCTGTGCTTGAATCCATACAGCAGAGTCGTAAACTCATCAAAAGTGAGCACTTGATAGCTCACTTGGCGCCCTATGAGCGCCGTAATGGCATTCGTGATTCCGTATTCAACACGACTATTAAATTTTATATCGTAAGGCACATTAAACAGGTACTCAGGTACCTCATGCCAAAAGTGCCTTTAAATAAGAGCGAAGCTTCTTCCAGCCTACCGCTCACCCTGACCAGTCGGGCTCTGAGAACGAAGAATGATGTAAGCTTCCGGTGCTCCTTATTTAACAGTTTTCCATGCCTTAACTTGATTATTTCGGCGCCGAAGCATCCTGTTTGGGTAACTAGAAGGTCAGGGGTCCGATTCCCCTTAAGTTCGTGGAGCTGACCCAGCATGATATAAGAATGGGGTCTGTCAGGCCACTGATAATCTATGATCAAAAGGTTTGGTTCACGCCACCATAACTTCACGTTTTTGTGGTCTAATGTGGAGACACCTTGAGATCCCAAATACGTCGGAAATTTGTGTCCAGCAACACAACCCCAAATTGAACCCGGTATCGTTGGTCTAACTTCGGCGATATGATTGCTCGCAGCTAAATTTGATTTATGAAGTGAACTCCTTAGCCATGCTAGCTAATACGGTTGTTGTGTCGGCAGGAAATTTGATAGATCCGAAATTTGTATCGGACGATCCTACGACTTAGCAAGTTTATTGGAAAGTGCAGCGACACAAACCTCCAGTCGTGATGTTGTAAGCGTTTTAAATGCTGATGATTTTGTGTTGTCCTTCAGTAGCCAATGCTTTCCTACTGAATGGTCCAAGCTGTTGATGGAAGAGACAACTGTCATTTCCCTTTCTATAAAGTCGGAAAACCCGACCAATATAATTGATATCCTGGCCACATAAGCAAGAACTGTTCCCTCTGATATGATAGATTAACTGATGTCTTTGTGGACGCCAGCACCCAGTGATTGGTGCTATCCATTAATGATCAAGTGCACAGAAACCATTCTGTATATTTTTGTACCAGCTGAGAAGCAAATATTATACATACGGAAATTGAGAAGTTGAAATGAAATGCCCTGAAACAGTGGAATTCTTCTGTACAATCGGTGATTCCACAACAGACCGTTATCGTCTAAATCGTTGCACTCGAAAACTACCCCACATTCAGTGGTAATTGATGGTTCCTTGAATGGGCGAAATTCACGGCGAATAGTTGTATTTATAAATGCCCTCTATTCCAGCTTTGCCAAGTCTGCAATCTGCGAGAACCGGAAACACTGGAGCACTTCATCCTCAGGTAACCAATGTACGCCGAGTTTCGGGGCCTCCAATCCAATCTCCAATCTTCTGCAGTTATTTCAGGATTCTTCGGACAACGCTAAGCTAAAAAAATATCTACTTTTTTATGTGCCAAGCACCAAAACTACGTAGTTTTACTCTAGAGTGACGCATTGAAATTTTTTTAAACGAACAATTTGCACAGTAGTAGTCAAAATTGTCATTTTATTTTATATATTTCTTTCTGATTTTTTACATTTCTACTCATTATGTGTAAGTATGATATTGTAAATACCTTGATGCCTTGAATGCCGCAAGGCTTATATAGGCTTAATATTATTATCATATATGCAGTAAAGGGGAGGGAAAAAAATATTTAACTGAACAAGTAATAAAACAAACATTTCTGAAGTAATAGATTTTCAATTCAAAATAATTTAAGAACTTTCAGATTTATAACAATAATATTGCAGAACAAAAAAAAAGCTTAATTTGTTTCTCTTGAATGGGATTGCAGACATTCAGGAAAGAGAAAAAACAATTTTCATACCACTTTTAATATATATAATTTTTAAAAATTTTCTGTTTAATACCATCTGAACTTTAAGGCTCTCCTGGGCTATTATGGTCATTGAAAATTATTGTAAACAGTAATTTTCCATTTACTAGTTTTTCAAAGTGTATTACTCACGTGACATATCTTGCTAACCAAATAATACTCCATAAGCAGCTTGACAGAATCAATCCATTAATTCCAAATTATTGAATTTTTCCCAAACATAAAATCCAGCTTTCACTTGTCTGCCTCCAAAAAATCTCCCATTCAAATCAACAACAGCTAAAAATATTAAAACAATTCTGATGATGGCAAATACTGTTTTCAATGCTGAGTTTCAAAACAAATTTAATTTTTGTTGGCAAATAATTTTGATGCTTCACTTTTTGTTTTTAACTAACTCTGTAGCAAAACTTGTTTTTGTTAAGAAATTTATTTCAATCTTTCATCAAAAAATAAAAAATTTTAAAAATACATTTCTCTTTTAATATAAATCATACCTTTTATAGCAGACTCAATGCGTTTAAATTCCACAAATATTCGAATTGCTTCATCTTGAGGAGCTTCAGGCATTTCAAATATTAAAACCTTCATCACTTCACCATACTTTGCATTGCATTCATCCTTGACTTCTGGTTCTAAATCATCATCTACTTCACCAGGACCAACCATATTCTTTAACACAAGGAGTGATAAATATCAATGGAAAAACTGGCAGTTCAAAGAGAACAAGTAAAATTTGTTGTTGCAAACAAGCTTGTTTAAAAAACAAGCAAAATTCTTTAAATTAAATATTACCCTTAATAACACAACTTTTGAAGGACATTTCATAATTTCTGTAATACTGGGTTCAGGTTTTGCAATGGCATTTATATTAGAAAGTGGAGGTGATTCATTTCTTTGTGGTGGTGTAGTAGGAGCTGGTGGTGGCATCATCATGTCTTTTTCATGAATTATTCTCCCTCCTCTTTTTGAAGTTTTTTCAACCTAATTAAAAACAGCAGATTTCAAAACTGGATTTAAAAAGGGGAAGAATCTATTTTTTTAATAAAAAACTTGATACCTGAAGTGCAAGAGACATTCCTTGTTCTTTCTTTCCAAGTCCTTGTCCTTCTTTGAAACCATATTTTGCCATAATTTTAGCAGCAACTGCACTGCCAGCAAAAGAAATATTAGGACTTCCTATTTTAACAGGCACTGGAGGAACCTCTGATTTTGATTCTTGTAAGGAAGGAGGTGGAGCAATTGCTACTCCTCCAATCCTACTTGGACGCTCCCTGTCCTCATCCTCATCATCACTAGTTCTTCTACCAGGTAAACCACTTTTCACATCTCTGAATTGATTGATTATAAACAGAAACAAATTTAATAATAATAAAATATGATTTAAACAACTTTACATATTATACTCACCTATCTCTTTTACCATTTCTTTCTTCCCTTGCTTTCTTTCTCCTCTCCAATTCTTGCAGTTCTTCCCTCTCCCTTTCTTTATCTCTAATTTCTCTAAGGTCTTTCACTACTTTTTCGTAATCATTTGGCCACATTGGGTCATATTCATTTACAATATTCCAATCAAAGTCTTTATTTGATGTAAATGACTGGATCTGTTGAAGAGGTGCTCTTGAATCCTTGAAAAATAATTTTTTAGGAATAATCACTGTTTCTACAGCCAAATAATCATTTAAACAAAAAAACATTAACTGTCAAACCTTGCAATTGATTTTATTGTAATAACTGGAATTAGAACTAGAATTGGAGTTGGAATCATCATCTTCTACTTTTGCTTTCAAGTCTATTACTGGGGCCAAAACTGCTGCTGACTTTCTAATTTGTTCCCTTTTGGGTTGAGTTTGAGCTGCCTTCTTTAGCTGCAACTGGGACTGGAAAAGTTTTATGCTGGACGACCATCCTGCTACTTGTTCTGGCTTTTGTTTTACTGGTTCCAAATCATCATATAGTGACATCCTGAAACTATTTGTATTAAACGGTACAACTGCTTGTTTATTTA
The DNA here is from genome assembly GCA_016920875.1 of Columbicola columbae. NCBI lineage: Eukaryota > Metazoa > Arthropoda > Insecta > Psocodea > Philopteridae > Columbicola > Columbicola columbae. Next base: position 22,428,655 of record JADMLL010000001.1, read on the forward strand.
CTTCTGTCAGTGGACCTAATTTTTTACCTTTTATTTCGAGTTAAAAAAACCCCTGATGCATTATAAAAAGTCAAAATATGTAACCAGTATCCTTCATTAGAAAAAGTAATTGTAAACTGAAAATATTCAACACCTATGCGTGTTTTTCGTTAGTATTATTTTCGATCCTATGATTTGTTGCCTTTGCTTTTGTTCAAGTTTTGCTCCGCTCAAGCATTTTTACGATTCGTTGCGTTGCATGAGAATGACGCATATTTATAACCACGGACGAATGACTCGACAGTTTATTTTACGTCCTAGCAAAAAGTCTGTTCTTACAAATATGGATAAAATGACTTCAACAACATTTAATGAATTTGTTAATGTTTCACAATGGTATGAAGTATGAAAAACTTAAGAGGAAATCCTTTTTCAAAAAAAGGGTATTGTTATTTCTGGAGCAGCCCGATCCAACACCAGTTGAACCATTTTTAAAGTGACCATAGCTCATTATTTTTGAGACCGTTTTGAGCTTTTATAAGCGGTGATTTCAGGAAATAAATGGTGTTTCCGCTCAGTCCAAAAATAGTTTTTAATCCATTCCTCAGGTTTGACTCACCAAAATTTATTTTATAGATATGGATATTGTGTTCTTTGTTACCTCCTTGTAGAAATATTGATGTTTTTTATTTAAGCTGAAAAGGAAAACAAACAAACAAAAAAAAGAAAGTTGCCAAATACTATGTACCCTAAGGCATTATTTAGGTGATGTCTTGATTATTGTGTTAAGATTAAAATATCGTTCCAAAATTACTTTTTCTGCAGGGTTTTTACAAAACTAAACTAGAATATTAAAAAAATATTTTTATATTTGAGGATTAAAAATTAAAAACAAAACAAAACAAAAAAGTTGTTTTTCTTACATAAATAATATTTGGCAAATCAATATATTATCAGAGTAATCATAATAATATCCATTATCAGTATTCAGATTCAGAAAAAAAAAGGATTTATTCTTAAGAATAAGTGTTGGTGTGTATTTCCTTAGTTATAAGCAGTTAGTTTATACCCATTGTATTGGATTTATTTGATTACTTCTTTTATTTGTTAAACTAAAAACTATATTAAGTAATGCTTCCTATACTAAGTATTGATCTCATAAAATATAAAGGAATACTTCTTTTAAAAAAATATTTTATTCAAATAACACAAAAAAAATTTGGTGAGAAACATTAAGGGGGCAGATTGTTTAAGGCTAGGCTTTTGTAGATGTTACTGATAGATTGGTATTGGGATTGCAGAGGTTATTGGTAGAAAACCATTGTAATATAAAAAAAGGACAAATGTTGAGGAAATTTCAATAACCTAATATTACTGTAACAAAGACTGCCATATGCTTCCTTTTCATTATAAAAATTAATATGTTCAATGTTGATTTTTGGTCACTCCTGAGCTCTCTGTAAACATCACTCAAAATCAATTCGGTTAATATAGTTGCACTACACACCACTGTATATAATTTAACTTTAATTAAAGTAAACTCTGTGTGCTTCTAACCCTTTGCACTTTATTTAATTTCAAAGTTCTTGTATCGACTTGTAGGTAAACCCAATTAAAGAAATTACCAGTAGTAAACATTAATATGAATATGTAATTCATTTTTGTTTTAAATATATAAATTTTTAAAATTTTGTAATCTCGCACATCTTTTATTTAAGTATTCCAAATCATGATCAATGCCTTTCCTGTGAACTTTGGAGTGGAAAGTTGAGTCTGATCACTTGTGGTGTATCTGTCAGGATGTAAGTGTCTTATGTGTTCACTTATATACATACCACCACTTATAAATCAATATTGTGTATAAAAAAAATATTGAAAAAAAAATTAGTGCACGACTACTAAGTCTGTCTTGTGAAGGGAAGTTCAAGTTTAATTTCTGACAGTTCTGAGTATTAGAGCATAACAAATGAGTGCAGAGGATTAAAACCACGAAACAAAAAACAAAAATTGTGTAAATATTTGTGTGCAAAAACGATGGCTCCCTCCGTCCTACAACGGCTGAATGAAAATCTAAAAATAAAAAGAGTGAACTCACAGCTTTACGTATTTTAATATACAAAACATAAATAGTTTACATAATTAATTACCTTACAAGTACAGCCTTAAATTTTTAGATTATTTTACGACTTATATTCTCCGATATAATCCCTAATTTAATATCAATTTAAACTAAAAGGTTCGAATTTGAAGATTATCAGCTGGTCTTAACAAATTTGTTACGATTACATCTAAAAAAATATTTACTCAACATTTTCATTAATAAAATGTATTTTTAACTTTCAAACCATTAAAGTACGACAAAAATTCATTAAAAAAAAGAAACATGGAACGCTCCCAAAGTTTAGACGATAAATTTTCACCGGAAAGAGGCCTTTTTGTAGAACAGGGCAAATAACGGATGAAGTACTAAAGATTAAAACAGATCAAAACGGGACAAACGCGAATAAATAAGTAGCAAAAGTAATACCTCACCTTTGTTTGGTTAAAAGACCCCCCCTTTTCCAAAGTCGCAGGAAATAATTTGAGAAAATTAGACCAGCGTTTAAAGACATCCATCCGCAGTGTTTTTTTAAAGATTTAGAGAAAAAAAGGTTGAAAGTTGGGTAGAGTGCTTGCAAGGAAAAAAAATTTATTAAAAGTAACTTCTTATAAACAATTGTGTGGAACGCCTGTAACATGATAAAGAACTTCCAAGTAGGAAAAGATTTTCTCAAGACACATTATTTTTGGCGAATCCCTTCGAAACAGTTTTAAAAATGATAAAAAATTTTCAACTTCATAATAAGGCTAATCGAATCTCTCGATTGAGTTAGAGAAAAAAAGTTATTCTGTACTTCAAATAATTATATGCAAATTTTTTTTCCCCAGATACAGATATATCAGACATATGTTCTTCTGCCAAAATATGCCAAACCTTTAAATTACGCCACAAAGAAAGTGGCTCCCTTAAGAAGCCTTAAATATAATTTGAAGTACAAACTGGAACCTCGAAAACCACTGGACCCGTTGTGGTGGCGTGGATCCGCCACTGAGCAAATAGGCACGAGAAGCCTATGGATGTGCTGACCCAGCCGTGCGTGACAAAACGGACAACTGCCAGGTAAATACTAGCTGACCAAAAAAAGGCAGACTGAGATCGTCTCAAGAATCAGCATCGTCAACATGTACGATAAGAACTGGACTGATTATCAATATAATTGTAATTACATCTTGATTTCAGTACATTCATTCTCACCTTCAAACTGCGTTTATAACTGCGAGGACCGAGGGCCGGATATTAGCAGTCAAATTAAGGCAACGGAAGTCCCTTGAGGTCCAAGGTTTAGAAAAGTACTAAGTAGCATTAGTGACATTGATGAAAAACAGAAGAAACGAGAAGGTAGGAAATGTTTTGCTAAAGAGAATGTGGGCGACGAATTACGTATTGAACGAAAGAAGCCACGTGGGACGCGTCAGAGAATAGGAAGAATAGTAGATGATTTCATTAGATATCCAGTATGCAAACCGGAGGATGGGATGCCCTACTGATAAAATTCTCAGAGTCAGAATTAGCACTGATTCAACTTCACGGGTTAAATGGTAATGAAATTTTTCAGTGCTGCACAGGACCTGAATTTTAGACTGAATAGTGTGATGGATTTGAGTGGAAATAATTATGTTGAAGTCATGGCCATAACTAAGATATATGGCTACTTAATATCAGATGTAAAGAGTAGATTGAATAAATAGTTACACTAGAATACTAGGAACTTTCTGCTCAAAAACACAAACCAGACAAAATACTCTCATAATTTTAAGGCTTTCGTGGCCGTTCATTGTGAACTTAATATATAAAAATTTTTTTGGTTTTTTTGAAGTGACCGTTTAAAAATATCAACTACGTCGCTTGTGAAAAACCAAAAAACTTTATATATTAAGTACCCTCCTCATATCGACTGATCTGCCTGCTAGACGAACAGGCCAAACTCTTCGAGCAAATACTCATTACACACTAACTCTAAAACAATTTGGATTTAGGACAGGGCACTCCACTGCCGACGCAGTAAAACTCGTAAAAAAACACAATAAAACAAGCCATAGATAACAAGAAAATAACCATTGCCATTGTTCTCGACATACAGAACGCTTTCAATTCCTTACCTTGATACATAAGACACGCACTGAAACTCGAACACATACCCTAATATCTAGCAGCAACGGACAGACAACACATCACCCACACACATTAGGTAACCTGCGGTGGTTCACAAGGATCGGTTCTAGGGCAATTACTGTGGAACATCACATACAATAAAAGTCCTCAAAACACCCACGCCCGAAAACACGCTCTCTATCGCATCTGCTACGCAGATGACACACTCATACTTCCAGAAACAACGAATCACCAAGACATTGCACAAATACAAGAGCTAGGCCTCACAGTAGCAACACACAAAACAGAGATCATAATTTTCGGCAAACGAAGAACACCCCCAAACACTACAACCACCGTGGGCGCAACAGAAATAACACCAAAACGCAGCATGAAGTATCAAGGACTCCAAATAGACAATAGGATCGCGCAAGGAGTATGCCGCACACGCAAGACATCAGCAGCATCCACAATGCTGTTGGCAGGGACACTACCACTCACAATACTCGCACGGGCAAGAGGAGGTCAAAAAACGCAACAGGGCAAACATCCAAGAGAGATTACCCACCCTCAATGGCGACAAACACTAACCCAATCGAATACTATTCAAAAACCAATCTTTATAGCCATAATGCCACGTATCAAAGAGTGGGTAGAACGACGACACGGCAACCTAACATTCCACATGATACTCACCGGACATGGCTGTTTCAATGTCTTCTTACACAAAACCCGAAGAGACACTCTGATCTGCGGCGACTACTGCGGAACCGACCATGACACTGCAGAACACACATTTACAGAATGCCCCAAATGGCCAGAGCAAAGACAGAAACTCCAGAAAACAATACCCAGTCTCGACATGGGACATATAATAACAGACATACTAGACTTCCCGGAAAAGTGGCAAGCCTTTGCAAACCTCTGCCGGGAAGTACTATCAATTAAAGAGGATGATGAACGAGCCAGACAAGAACAGCCCAGGAAGAAGAAGAAAGATTAAACACTTTTTTAGCCCTCACATAAACAAAAACCAACACACAAAGGCGAAAAACAGACAAAACACAGAGATAAGTATCCCATAAAAGCCGAGGATCTAGAAAGTAATACCCTCAGAGGCAGGTGTTCTAGAGACTCAAAACGGCTACAAATGAGACACCTACATACAGAAAAAGTATACTAGGAACTAGAGAAATGAAAGATGAGAGACTAAAGGCTTGTCCCAGGCACGATATTGATGAATCCAAAATTATTTGATATGGGTACTGCTTGTAGACAGTTAGCTGCAGTTATAACTTATGCCAACAGTTTAATGGATGGAACAATGACTATTACTCGGACGCGTGAAAAGTATAAGGACGGAAATGGCTCAAAAATTATTTTAGCTTTTAAGGGGCTATCAGATGATACGATTTGGCGTAATACATAGGATCAGTTTTAAACATTTTGGCCGAATGTAAGTTTGTGGAGTAAGTGGAATCAACTTAAAAGACGGGGATGAATTTTATGGCGGATCCACGCCACTACGCGTTGGCCGCAAACTGATCAAAATCATAGCTTGCTTTGAATTCAAAAGTCCGCAAAAGGCATTTCCCTAGAATTAAACACAAAACCACAAAACGTTAAAATAAAAAAGGGGGTGGTCATTTCACAAGATTTAAAAAATTAAAAATTTGTTAAATCATAACTAAATAAAAACGATCATCGAAAAAAAGCAAAAAATCACAACAAACCCACGTTTCAATTTTTCCCGCCTCTTGTGCTCTAAGAAAAGGGGCACGTAATCAAATCATTTCAAGATCACCATTGAAAAAGAAAAAAAACCTTTTACTCCCAAAGCAAAAAAAAAGAAAGAAAAAACAAAATGGCGATCACGACTCTCCGTTACCGCTGTCATCGCCATCTTCATACTCGTCGTCTGCTGAATCTACGTCATCGTCTAAATCGTAATCATCTACGTAGAAATCAGTCATATCTACATTGTTTTCAGCACGTTTCACTTTGGTTTTTATACAGTAATCCTCAAGAGTGAGAGGAACGACAACTCCGTCCTTCTCGGCTTCCAAACGCGCCGCAGAAACTTGTTTTCTGATGATGTTCTCGTATTCCTTGTCTTTTCCTTTGGACTCCCTCCAGCGTCTATACATGACAGAGGCGTCCACATTGGCCGGACTGAACGTGTTCGGCTCATTCAACAATGAGATCACCGATAGAAGAATAGTTCGCACATTTTGCGTCGGATTCCACCTTTCGCAGGGCAGCTCCCCGCTTTGAGGATCGTCGACCGGGGGATGAAGTATTGAGATGCATAAATCACCATTCTGTAAAAAAAAGTTGAAAACGATTTCTCAAGGGAACGTTCATCATTAATTCTATCTTAGGGCTCTAGTACCGTAAATCCCCCTTATTCTAAAAAAAAACAGTTCTTCTTTGAGTCATTCATTCATTAAAGCACTCACGTTCTATTGATGGGCTTATGAATATTTTCCACTTTTCACACAAAAAGACGTTTTACTATTAATATTTTTATAATTCTTGCTTATAACTAATTATTCCTGAACCTTCATAACCAAAATGGTTAATGATCTAAATTTAAAATTAACAGCAAAACCACTAGGTTAAAAAAGCATAGAACACTAACATTATTAGTCGCGCAACAAAAAAAGTTTTAAAGTGATTTAAAAAATTAATAGAAAGCGCCATGGCCAACTTCTTTACGACTGACCAAAAAGCGATGTGCCATTGACCGAACGAACAAGGTTATTTTACGATTCTCTTTAACTTTTTATTTATTTACATCACCAAACTGATTGTGCAACTTCTAAAATGATGCTAACTTCAAAACAAATTTTCTTAGTTGATTTTGTAATGGAAACCACAGCAAAAGCAAGAGATTTAATTCTTTAAAAACCGCGTAATAAACACCAAAAATTCTTCTGACGACAAATTCAAGAAGAAGCATATTGTCGAGATAATTTATCTTGGGAACCAAAAAGAGCCAAATTTAGTCGAGGCTTGGACCTACGACCAATGCGAGAGCATATGACATCAACATTCATTGATTCCGTGATACCTGTAGTGCGATTCAAGTAGTCTTAAAGAATCCATTAAACCAATGTCTGTTGACGAACGCGAATTTCAAATACTCTTTGTAAATAATTTTGTAAAAATGCTTCCATGTATTAATAAATAAATTTTTAGCTCGGGATTTGTGTGTAATTTAATTATATACCTCATCCCAACAAAAACAGAAAAGAATTTGCCATGTCCAACAATATTTTGGAATACTAATTAAAAACTAATTAATCCGTCCTCACGTTAAAATAAAAGTTCTATTGATGTTATACCAAAATTGTTGAGAATGTAAGATAACTTCAACACCTAAACTTTATTAAAGACTTTAAATTTTATGCTCTTAAAAAAAGGGAAAAAAACGATTGAAAAAAAAATTACATTTCATATTGCAGAAGAATTTAGTTTTATATATACTGCATATCCAATTCCTACGTCAAGATTCTCGAAAGATTCCAGTCAACGAACTATGGTAAATGCTCCATGGTTCGTTCCTAACCGAATCATTCACGATGACCTGGGAGTTTCCTCTGTAAAGAATGAAATCGAAAGGTCCACTCCCTCCTCCAGATTGGCGAACCACCCAAACCCATTTGCGTCCTCACTCCTCTCTGAACCCCACGACCAAAGACGTCTCAAAAGAAATACACCACTTGACTCCCAAACACACTTCTCTTAGTCAAACCTTATTCCTCTCCTGTCTTTCTTTCTTTATCTTATCTTCTGAGATAACTCCAGTCCTCCTTTGGCTCCCTTCAAATCATTCCTGGGGTAAGACGATGGTCTGCTCCCAAGACATGACTTCTCAAATCTAGTCCGAACAACTAGATAGTGTCTAATGCTTGGAGACAGGTGTTAGTTAGCAAGGGGAATTAAATAAGATAAATAAAAATAAATATACTGCATACAGCCTTGGTACTCAAGCTTTTCCCTTCCCGGGTCAAATTTCCATTGTGACCATTGCGGCTGGGCCACACGACTTATCAAGAAAAAAGATGCTTTTACAAGTCCGGCTTTTGACGCGTGTAGTCCACCCTCAGGGTACCATCTGCATGTACATCTGTCAGTCTGTTTCTGTATGTACTTTTTGTATTTTGCCCCATAAAGATATGTTGGTGCAAGTAATATTAGCAGTTTCTGAGCACAAGCCCGAACATTTTCTTACTGGTCTGGCACTATGTTCAGTTCAGACTATTCAGACTTAACGATGAGCTATCGACCTTTCATTCAATCAGTTTCCACTGGGCCACTAAATAGAGCTTGATGGGCCGAAGTTTGAGTACCAAAGGCATAGTTTTTTTTGCTATAAATGCCTAGCATTTAATACAAGTATTTAATACAATTAAATTTTAAAAAGTAACCTAACGATAACTTTTATATAACAAATCAAAGGTTTTGCGTCTATATTTTGCATAGATAATATCTTTAATGGGAGTGATCAATCGGTTATTTGAAAATAAATTCAACGTATAATTAAATATCAATATAATTTTTCCTCGGTGTACAAATCGATTAACCCCTTTTTTCAAATTAACAAAAATTTTAGTTTAAAAGCACTTACCTAACATAATATTTTTAATTTAGTTTGAGTTTTAATCCCGTTTTTCACCCTTGGGTCTAACACAATACAGGAGAATTTGAGTTCACGACTAAAACTCCTATATTCAAGTACTTTAACCACTACACCATACACATCCTGTCAGTCATAGCATTTTAAACAAACAATAAATTTCCCAAAAAGATGAAGATTGACACCCAAAAAAGACATTTTTCCGGGCGATTCATAAGAAATAATGTGCAGTGGCGTACGAAAGTAAAATTTTTGTTGTATAATTTATTTAAAAAAAAGAACCCAATTTATTTTTGTCATTGTGATGTGATACTTGGGGTATGAGAAACAAAATTATATCAAAAAATATCAATAGTGTAAATTCATATATATTTTTATTATGAATATTGCTAAATGAAGTGCGCAAAAGTTCCCGGCCACATTATACAAGTTGATGTATGAAGCAGTTTAAACAGAATTTAAAGGTTTGAGAGCCTTAAATCCTTTCTTTGGTTCTCAACCATACTCTCAATATGTTTTTCAAGCACATACATGGCTCGTCATACGCAAAAACAAATCCGTGAGATTGCTCTATTGTTATCGATAGGGAAATCAACTGTCAGCGATATTTTTGCAAAATATTGTTGTGAATGTGCCCTGAAGGATCTTCCACATAGTGGAAGACCACAAAAAACTTCTGAAAAAGTAGATCCCACCATTAAATGTTAATTAATAAAGGGACATTTTTGGAAAAATTAAAGAAGAAATAGCATAACATTCTGGACGCCTATATTAAAGGATTGATCGAGTTCATAACACACCGTTTTGCTGCAGTTATGCCTACTAAAGGTATGGCTAAGGTATATTAATATAAAAATTAAAGTAACGACAAATTTGGAAGGCATGGACGAAGAATGTTTCCTGATGCACAAATTGGCCGGGAACTTTTGCTCACGTCATTTGGCCACATTCGTAATAAAAATATATATGAATTTACACTATTGATATTCTTTGATATAATTTTGTTTCTCATACCCCATAATATCATACCACAATGACAAAAAAAAAAATTATTGGATTCTTTTTTTTTAAATAAATTATAAAACGAAATGTTACTGGCCGGAAACTTTTGCACACCATTGTACATTGTGAGTAATTTTTTTTTTTTTTTTTGCATTTTTGCACTAATTCATCTCCTCAAGATCGACAATTCGATCCATCAAGTTCATAAATTGATAAACTTATATACAAAGAGATATATTTTACAATTTTAATAATTATGAATATTGTCTTCAACTTCAAGAGTAAAATATAAGACTCTATAACAAATACGGTTTCAAGTTATTTTGGGTGATGTCTACAGTTTATTTTCGTCAGTGGAACTAAATTATTTACAAATACAATAGGCTTATTCAAACTCTTCACGCATTGAAAGGAATAATTCAATTACTGACAGCATTTATAATTCCTGTTGTATAAATCAGTAAGGTAATAACAGTTATGACTTTTAATCTACTAAAAAACGTATTTTTGTTAAAATAAGGCAACGATCTGAAGAAAATATTTTTTTTTTTAATTTGTGAATTTAACGATTCCCGAGGTCACCGACTGGTTAGGTCATTAGCTTTCTGACAAATCACTGCATTTTCAAAGAAAATACTTGTAAATGTCACATGATGACATTCTACAGAAAGAAAATTCTGGCAACTTCAAATTTCAACCACAAAAGTGTGTGTTTTAAAAATTTATAACATACAGTCAGTAGCAGCCCGTGGTGTAGTGCCTGGTCCAAGTGCCAGATTAAGAAGTTATAGTCGCGAGTCCAAAATCCTCCTCCCGTATCCTGTTATACCCACAAAGAGTGAAGAAACGGGATTAAAACTCAACTACAAACTATTATATACATTGTCAGTAAAAATCTTATAATCTACATAAAAAAACTTTGAATAAAACTTTTTTGTACTCTACTTATTTCCCGACCGTTGCAACTTGTAATTTCTTTCTCTCAACACAGAACAATTATAGAGGACAAGAGTTTGGTGAAAGAATGCTATTTTTATTTACCGAAAGTACTACTATTTTAAATACAAAAGCTTAAGTTTCGAGTTTATTAACTCTTAACAAGGATATAAGCCAGGTCGGGTATGTTTTACACACACTAATGTCTTCTTATACAATTAGGCTACCGTCCCCTTGAAGGCAAGTTTAAAATAAAATTTTATGGATGAAAATACTGAGCTAAAATATTTTCTCCTAATTTATCTTTAGTCATTTACACTCATTTCATTATAAATCAAAATAATGCACCAAGGATAAAGTGTAAGTGGTCGAGATTGAAAATATAAAGTGGTATACTGCTAACTGAGCAATACTATCGTTTTAATACTAGGGCAGGAGGGTCAGCATTTCAGGATTGCAGACTCTGAACTGATTTTTCCAATATTTTTGAAAGAAGTATTATTGTTCCAAATATGTTCTAAATATAGGTGTTTATAAATTATACAACAGTAAACCCTGCAAAGATGGAAATTTTCAAATCCGTGCTGAGAAAAGCTTGGGGGAAGGGTGGATATTTCCGTCCTATGGAAGAAGCACGACCGACCAGCTCCTGACCTGAAGCTCATCCTTGAGGTCCTGGGAGTACGCCAGTCTTTGCGTGTTTCATCGACTTGGAAAGGGCCTACGACCGGGTTCTCCTACTCTGGGAGGTCCTCCAGACATATGGCATCGGTGGTTCCTCTTGAGGGCCATCAGGTCATTGTACGGAGGATGCAGGAGCTGCGTCAGGGTAAATGGCGTCACGTCGGAGCCTCGACGTGTCCGTTGGACTCCGCCAAGGGTGCATGCTGTCGCCTCCTTTCATATTTATATGGATTGGATGCTACAGTGCAGCCGAGGAAGTGAGAGTTTCAGATATGGGGACCTGGAGGTGGGGCATCTTGCTTATGGATCCTCGTCCTTCTGGGATCCACCCAGTCTGAACTCCAGCGGGCACTCGACGGTTTCGATGCTGCATGCCGAGGCCGGGATGAGGATCAGTGTGACCAAGTCGGAGGTGATGGCATCTCTGAGGAAGCCCGTTAGGTGACATCCGCCTTCGCGAGCCGCGCTGGGGCATTAGCTTCAAGTACCTTGGGTCTGGTTCACAAGATGGCATTCTACAGCAGAGACGTCAACCACCCAAAAGTGTGTGTTTAAAAATTTATAACATACAGTCAGTAGCAGCCCGTGGTGTAGTGCCTGGTCCAATGCCAGATTAAGTAGCATCTTCCGAGTCCAAATGTTCCTCCCGTACCTGTTATACCCACAAAGAGTGAAGAAACGGGATTAAAACTCAACTACAAACTATTATCTACATTGTCAGTAAAATCTTATAATCTACATAAAAAAACTTTGAATAAAACTTTTTTGTACTCTACTTATTTCCCGACCGTTGCAACTTGTAATTTCTTTCTCTCAACACAGAACAATTATAGAGGACAAGAGTTTGGTGAAAGAATGCTATTTTTATTTACCGAAAGTACTACTATTTTAAATACAAAAGCTTAAGTTTCGAGTTTATTAACTCTTAACAAGGATATAAGCCAGGTCGGGTATGTTTTACACACACTAATGTCTTCTTATACAATTAGGCTACCGTCCCCTTGAAGGCAAGTTTAAAATAAAATTTTATGGATGAAAATACTGAGCTAAAATATTTTCTCCTAATTTATCTTTAGTCATTTACACTCATTTCATTATAAATCAAAATAATGCACCAACTGATAAAGTGTAAGTGGTCGAGAAAATTGAAAATATAAAGTGGTATACTGCTAACTGAGCAATACTATCAAAGTTTTAATACTAGAACGGCCGGAGGGGTCATTTTGACCCCATTCTCATTTCATTTTTTCCTCTTCTCTGAACTTATTTTTTCCAATATTTTTGATGAAAGAAGTATTATTGTCACTCCAAATATGTTCTAAATATAGTCTAAATGTGTTTATAAATAATATACAACAGTAAACCATCTCCAAAGATGGCAAATTTTACCTCTAAATAGCCCGTGTTTAGGTAGAAAAAGCTCTGCAAACGTGCTAAAAGAGAAGGGTGGTCCTACCTATTTCGCATGTTCTATGGTGAACAACCCTGTCATTAGTGCCTTCCAGGTGATCTTCAATACATATGCGTCGGTTAATAAAGAAATATATGGAGACAGAAGCCCCAAAGGTTCTACCGGTAGACGACTATGTCGTGTCGATGGAAGAGTTGGAAAAATGATTGCAATAATGTACTGCAGGGGAACATTATGTGCAAAAATATCTCTTTAGATGACCTATGGTCAGAATCTTGGGGTGTAAGTTTCATGAAGGAGTCAATGCCGAGGAACAGATTCAAACAAATTATAATATTTCTTCGTTTTGAAGAAAACGAGAAGTGGACGCGTTCATTATAACCTCCAAGAAATAAGCTTCCTCTTATTTCGGAGATATGGGACAAATTTATAGACAATTGTATGAAATGTTACCGCCCGGGTGAAAAATAAACGATTAATGAACAATTACTACCCAGCAAAACTAGGTGCGGATTTACACAATTCATGGGAAATAAGTCGGACAAATATGGTCTAAAATTTTGGATCGTCGCTGATGTTAGGACGAAGTACGTTTGCAATGATTTTCCCTATGTGGGAAAAAAGACCACCCGTCCAGACAATCAACCTTTTGAGGGAGTATGTCGTTCTTCGACTGATGGAGCCTTTCCTGGATCAGGGAAGGAATATCACAACCGATAACTCCTTCACATCATTGGAACTTGTGAAGAAGTTGCAAACCAGGAAAACTTCTCTGGTGGGAACCATTAATAGGAATAGGCGAGAGGTTTCAGAAACTGGACGTCAGACATTTGAATTATACAGGAGTATACAGGAGACAGTAATAACTGCACGCTTGCCGTCTATCAGTGCAAAAAAATAAAAATGTTTTACTATCGAGTTCGTTACATGCCGAGGTGTATATTTCTTCTGAGGGGAAGAAAAAACCAGAGACTGTTAGTTTCTGTAATAGCACAAAATATGGGGTCGACATTGTGGACCAAATTTGCAAAAAATACAGCACAAAAACCGCTTCTAGGAGATGGCCCATGCATGTGTTTTACAACATACTAGACATAGCGGCCATCAATCCCTGGATTTCATCCAACGAAATTTCACAGAAAAACCTTAAGAGAAAGGCTTTTTTGCTGCAGTTGGCACATGAATTAAGAGAAGATAGTGCAAAAGTGAAAAAAGAGACCCCGGAAGTGGCTGGACCCTCCAATCCGTGCAAAAAGCGAAGAAAGTGTCAAGTCACTGGTTGCAAGGGGAACAAAACCTCGGGTTCTTGTGCATACTGCACGAAGGCGGTTTGCGGAAAATTCACTAAAGAGGTCCTGATACGATGTAAAAACTGTTCCTGATGAGTTTAGGTAGATCAAAAAAAAATATTTGCGAATTTCAAGTGCTAGAAAAGTCAAACCATGAGGGGTCAAAATGACCCCTGCTGGCCGTTCTAGTGTCAAGAGAATTTTTGAGTAGGATAATGGGGTTTAAACTGAAAGAAAAATATGCGGAAAACCTCAGTAAAATCGCTGGGAAAAATTTTACAGGTGAGAATCGAGCACACCAGGCTAACGACTCCTATTCCAGGGGTGAGCGAGCCTGCTCACTTACTCATCTACAGAATCCCACCATGCGTTCAATCGTTCTTCATTCATTTTTTATTTTTTTTGAACTGTATTAAATTTTTCTCAAGGTTTCTCAAAAATAAATTTCATCAAAATGAAAAGACATATGTTTAAAAAATTTAATTTACATAAAAAGAGTAAGTAGAAAATGATTTACAGTGAGATGGCACCTCAAATTCCTTTTATTCAAAAACGGAAGATGAAGACAAAAAATAAATAAAATAAATCTTACCTCATAGACGTTGGGATGCCAAACTTTTGTTAAAAATCTAAGATGTGGCGGTGAATACGGATAGTCGGCGGGGAACTTGACGTGGGCCTAAAACAAAATTTCGAAATTTATTTGATTATATGTACTATCAAAATTAACAGATGAATTAAGACACGGATAAAAGGCTAACAGTATGCAAAACAAAAGGCTGATATAAACTTGAACTTTTTCGATGGATTTGAACACAATCACGCATTAAATATAATATAGTGGAAAACGAAAAATATTTTCAGCGATTCCTTGAAGCTAGAATCACAAATTTATAACACAATAGAATCGTTCACCTGCCAAAACTATTTATTAAAAAAAGTGAAGGTAGAAAACGAGTGTCGCATACATTGTTTCTTAAAATTTCTCTTACAACGGATCTTTTTAAATAAACACTGTAAAATGTGTAAATGCAATAAATAACTTTTTTTTTGATAAAAATTTGAGTATCTTATAAATTTTTGAGAACAATGATAGTGCATTTATATAATTAATATATTAAGCCTTCAGGAATTTAAATGATGTTTCACTTCGTCACTTCCAGTCCCGTTAAATAAATTACCTCTTCATGCTTCATTAGAATTAAGTTTAATAGGCCAAATTAATTTTAATGATTTTATTGGTCTTTTTTTTTTGAATATAATAAAGGTTGGTATTAACAAAGTGCTGAAAGAGCTAGCAGTCGGACAGAAGACAATCAAAGTAACAAATAAATTAAATACCTGGGAGGATGGCTGACATAAAAAAATACAGAAAAAGATGCCCTCATAGTGAGAACAAACAAATTTGAAGTGACTTACCTATTAAAAAATAATATATATAAAAATCAACCATTATACAGAAACCAAGATACAGCACTATAAATCAGTAGCACTCCCTGCAGCTCTGTACAGGGCAAAATACCTGGCACTGAGGAAGAAAGGTCTGATGGAGAAATGAGAAACCAAGGAAGGAAAAATACTGCGTCCCGTCAAAGAAAATAGCAAATATAGGTGACGTCACAATCACGAGCTTTACGAACATATACCAAAGACAACTGACGTAATCCGAAAGACAAAACTAACCAACCACGTCAAAGAAAAGATGAGTTTCTAGGACAAACCAAAGCTGAAAACAAGGACGAAATGGACAGAAGAGGGAAAAAGAGGACATAGCCAGAAAATGGGCGAACAGTGGCAGAAAAGAAGAGAAAAAGGAAAGACCAGACGAAAGAGAAATGGTTGAAACTGACTTGGTTTGAAGATGGCCTGATCGAAAAAAGGTTGGTACATATGCTTTATGAAGCCGATGAAGAAAAGATGTATTGATATCAAATAATAAAACTCACTGTTAAAGTGCTTTATTTAATTGACCGAAAAAGCCGTTGTCATAATTTAATGCTCTACTTCACCAAACGAATGAGATGTTTTGATTTACATTGCATAAAAAAATTTTTTAACATCAATTTTGGCTAAAACTTATTGAAAAAATAACCATTAATTTTTTACGGTTATATTTTTAATACCAAAACACGAGCAACAAAAACTAACTCAATGCAAGTAGTCCTGATTTCTGGATTATTGCGCCGCGTCAAACATTTAACTACACAGATGCACATCCATTTCTTTGCCAAACGTTGCGCCAACTTAACGATTTGCTGGCATCTTCATTATCAAAAATACAACTGAAACCAAAGAAATTCCAAACAATACGGAAGAGGAAAAATTAAAAATGTTAAACAAAATAGAAATTTTTGGAAAAGATAGAACAAGAGAAGATTGAAAAAAAAAGTTTGACAGGTTTAAAGATTCTCATTAAACAACAATCTGTAACTGATTAATATGAAGCCAAGAATCCAAGCCAGTAAACAAAGGCAACTAATAACGCAATGAACATTATATTCTTTGCAAAAAAAAATTTGTTTCATCCTCCATAGTCTGGTTAATGGCTTAACAACTGAAATTATTCCATAGTGAATAGTTCTTTAATATGTAATTAACATTCTCAAAGGACTACACTTATAATAAACCTCAAATTACTCTAACAAAAATGTTTTTAGGTTTCTCTGCAGTCCCACTCAGGCTGAAGAAATTTCAACAATATTGAATATTATACTAATTTAAAAAGATATTAAATTATCTTTCAAAAATTAAATTTAATTTATGTTCATGTTGAGTTACTTCAGTTATTTTAAACAATGCATAATATTTAAAATTTTTTTTGTTAAAAATGTACCTTCTGTAGAAACTGGCAGATTAAAAAAAAACTGAAACAAAAAATTCTAATTATCTTGAAAACAAATCACTCTGTTTCTTGTCCTGTCTTGTTAGTGTTCGTGTCTGTAACATATCCCTTGTTAAATTCTTTGACTTTAAACATATAATTACTATAAAATTGCATTCAATTAGTGAATGATACCATTAGTTCATTAAGAATTATCATTTTTTTATAACCCATTTAAGTTCTATTATTTTTTATACCTCTTCACTTAAATTTTAAAGATCAAAACTCAGTCATACATTTTGTTCCACACTGGTCATTCTCATTTTTTAATTTATATATCTGACAAGAAGGTCTATGGTGGAGGGGTTAAGGTGCCACACCAAGAAGTTATAGTTGTGAGTTCAAATCCTCCTCCCATATCCTGTTACACCCAAAAGGATGAAAATGGAATTAAAATTTAACTACAACTATAACAATTTATATGTCTGATGAAATAGCTTTCTTGAGCTTGAGTATTATTGAGTGTTATTAAGTGTGATTGCAATACTCAGAAGTATGCATTATTAATAAAAGTACTCTTCCAAGTTAAATTAATACAAAATATAGATTTTATTAATTGAGTCAAGTTTAATCATTGTTTCCCCCATTGTATATAATCAGATATGGGAGATGCAGGAGGGGGCTAAATTATCAATAATTATTTTACTAGCATGGTGCTATGATCATCCCACCACAGACCTCCTACGGATCTGGTAGTTTAAAAACAAAAAAAGCAAAGCCCTCAAAGTCAAACTTTAACCATCTCACATTTAAGAGAGAAATGACTCAAAAATGTAGAGATTGGAAAATATGACATTGTGAGAGATATAAACAGTTTCTAGTATTTTAAAGCAAAACTTAAAACTTCGATCCAAACTTTTTCATCCAAATAAGTGAAATCTAAAATAACGCAATTATTAATTACCTTAAAATAGCCTCCTTGATACAAGGTATCTGGTGGACCGAATATTGCCACTTCCCATTCAAATAAATTATCATCGTTTACTAATTTTACTCTAAACCCTTCGACTGGTTCTTCTTGAAGACTTTTATACTCTAAAGCTAAGGCTCTGAGGGCACTACTGGATGGCTGAGCCATTTTATTGTCTTGATGAAATGTTACACAAAATGTCTGCTTCTTGATGGCGCAGAATAATCTTCACAACTTGAAGCGTAACATTTACAAAAACTCAACTTTAGCTAATGTACTTTCTGCCCAAAAAAAATTTTTTCTTTAACCAGTGTAAATAATTAAAAATTCAACAGACTGTTACTAATTACTTTTACAAAAAAGAACTCAATATTACAGCTGATCACAATCCGAATCCATCTTAAGCTTTATCGCTATTGATTGAATTTCTGAAGTCACACAGGAGATGACGTAATTCACTTTCTAAAAATCTTTTGCTATAATTCATAGCCACGAGTCAACAAGTCGCAAGTGAAAATTGTGCACAGTGAGTATTTAACGCGCACATTTCAAAATCTAATTTTTCGTTTTCGAAGATTTTCTTTCCATTTGTTAAGGTGAAGAGGAAACAAACGCATCCTTGTATTATTTCAATCAATTGATCCCTTACAACCGGCTGCACATCTCCCGCTGCATCCAGTCCTCTGCAAATAACTTAAAAAATTAATTCTAAAATTTGATTAATGCTTCTTTATTGGTCGTGTCGTTTAAAACATCATTCTCAATTAAGAATTTTTTAGTAATTATTATTGAATATATACTTGGCAGTATTTTAACAGATAATTTCTAACAGGTCTATTATTATTCACCGCATAATTAATAACTTCCTGTAGGGTCTACGAAACTGTGATATTTACAAGACTCGTCAAGTTTTTAGTTATTGAATGTGTATCGACTATTTTTACAGAAGTTCGTTATGTCGTAATTATCAAAAACATTATAAAAATCAAATTATTTTTCTTGAATTTGAATGCGAAAGAAGATGGGCAATAAATCGTCAAGAATAACTTAAATATTACAAAACATTTATTAGAAGAATGATGTGTTATTCTGTCAGTCTAGCGACGTTTTTTTCTTTTACTAGGGTTACCATAGCGATTTATAAATGCTAGAAAGAAAAGCAAACTTGAAGCATTTATGGCCCAGTACTGTGGAGAAAACTCAGTCAGTTCGGTCGATTGTCGTGTTCAATAATCCCTAGACTGCATGTAGCGAAATGTTACTCAATACCTCATATGGAAGATTTCCTAACTTCCGTGAGTATTTCCTAGCCCGTTTGAATACGGCTCATGATCACCGTATATGACACTGAATAACTGGCATTGAACGATGATTATTAAAGTCCTAAAATAGAATAAATTATTGAATGAATTAGGAAATGAATAATGTCGACGAAAACACAACAGACGAACGTACGGAGAACACATATTTTTAATACTACCTTCCTCTTTCCCTTGTCCTTCAGAGTCAGGATTTAGAATCAAAAAAATAAAATAAAACAAAAACAAAACGTTTTATTTTCACTATCTTTTGCTTGGTATGTACAGCCATTGCGTTGAAAAAATTTATAAAGGCAAATATTCTGTTTTACTAAATTACATCAGCAAAAGGTTTGCAAACTGCAAAATAGGTTTACAATTATTGTCGTAGTAACTTAAACTTCTTCCTCTATTTTCTACCTATGGTTTAGAATAACAACGCACAGTAATGTATGGCAGTAAATATGGACACTCTTCACTGACAAATTTCCCTAATAAAAATTGTCTTAAGAACTATACCAATATCTCTTAACTTATTTATATAGGAACACTGACAAAAGCCACTCTAATTTAGCTAAAAATCCAAATTTTTTTTTGTAATTTGCAATATTTAAATGTTGTAAAAAGGATTTAGTACTAAACGAGATATTAAATGGTAAACGAATGTCATGGTTTACCGTGTGGACCTAAATCACATCTCAAACGAAAATGTACTACCAGTCTTTGGTTTATCTAAAAAAAGAACAAAAATAAGTACTTATTTCTCAAAATTAAAAGCGGATTCAGTAACATTCATTTGTCTAATCCTTTTAAGTGTCATTTTGGGGTGAGATTTTGCCATGAATCATGGCATTGTATTCTGACGCTTAATACTCGTCACATAATACTCGTTTCTTTCAACATAAATCTAACCCAAAATAAGCCCCACCATTTTCTCAATATCACACGAGAAGTTGTGGTTTTTGAATGTTGAATAAGGAATATAAGGCGTTGAGTTGGGGTCTTGAACTGGAACAGTTGGAATTCGCGACTGGATAAGTCATTGACTGGTTTTGCAAGATTTTTTTTATATTTCAAATATAAAATTCTAATTTATTTTTTTTTGTCTGAATCGTTCCCCTTCTTTAATTATAGAAAGTTTCGTAAATTTAGTTTGCCCTGATTGAAACGTGGCAATTTATAATTTCCTTAGAGATTTTTTTTCAAGATGTTTATGTTGCATTTTTTGGTTTCCTTTGAAAACAGTAATGTTTCATCTAATAATCACTTTTGTTTTCTGTTGTTTTCGGTCCTTAATGAACTTAACGTTTTCTAATCATCGTGTGACAGTGGAAAGCACTTGCACTTTTGGATAATTCAGAAGCAGTGGAAACGGTCATCAAATGCTTTAGTAAGATGCTATTACAAAATAAGCGCAAAAAGTATAGAATTAATATTTGAAGTTAAAAACGTTAAACACAGGGTTTTTACACCACGTCATGTTTGTAAACAAAAAAAAACCCAGTGTTTAACGTTTTTAACTTCAAGTTCGAAACCCGCCGCGGAAACCTAACTTCAAGAATTAATATTTGTTTACACTCATTAAAAATTAGAGATTCTTAGATGAAGATGTTTAAAAAAGGAAAATTTGTAAGAAATAAAAATCTAAACTTTTGGTTTCTAGAATCTCCTAGAGATCAGATAATTTGTCCTGGGTCATTCCACGTCAAACGGACCAGGGGTCCCAGGTGGACCATCTCCGATTTTGTTTAAATTTTACAGGAATGTCACCTCAGGTCTTGGATGAAAATCCCCAAAATTTCAATTCGAATTCTTTTCAGGTTCGTCTTCTATCAGCGCGCTCTAAAATTAAATTAAATGGGTTTGAAAGCTGAAAATATGCTCTTTCCAATGATACTGGTTAGAAAAGAATAAAAAAGGACACAGTTGAGATATTTGGCCGCAAACTTAGGCCAAAATCAGTTTCTTGCCTTCTTCGCAAACCCATACCTCCGAAAGTAATGGGGGTAAGAATGCTGAATAAGAACAGGATCATAGCTCTAATAACACACTATTGACATTCAAAATCTTGAAAGGATCCGTTGCCCCAGAAAAAAGTTATGGCGGCGCAAAAACAGGAAATTTGTCGAGCGCGACAAATTTTTTGTCACAATTCCAGCGTCCATAGCTCAACACTCAAACAAGGTAGACGACTAGCGGTCGTACCGTTTGAAAGGGCATATTAAGCAATATCAGCATGCAAAAGCGCAACTCTCTAAGTTGTACAGTTAGTCTACAGCGAGCGATTAAAGTTGGCGATTTTTGGCGGCTCCGCCCAAAATCGGAGCTGTCCCATTCTCTTTAGACGCTGATAGAAGACGAACCTGAAAAGATTTCGAATTGAAATTTTGGCGATTTTCATCCAAGACCTGAGGTGACATTCCTGTAAAATTTAAATAAAATCGGAGATGGTCGACCTGGAACTTTTTCAAAATCTGGTCCGTTTGATATGAAATGACCCTCCTTTATGTTAGAGAGAATTTTTTGAAGTTTCTATTATTGGTTACTGAATGAAGACTTTTGACAGTTTACTTTTACCTTCGTGAGAAGAGGAATTGAAAAATGAGTTTTAGAAAACTTATATTGTTCTAAGACGTAACAAATAATGTTAAACATAACAGAGAAAGGATTTGAATACGATTTGTGAATTTCATTTTTAATCTGCACAAAGATGAAAATTCTCAAAAACTGTGGAGAAAATTTTTCCATTGAACGCGAGGACGACTCCTCGAGCACTGTATGCTACACTGACTTTGAACTGATTCGACATCGACTGATTTTTCTTTTTAAATTGCTAGGATTACTTTTTAGAACAGTCGACACAGTAGATATATGATAACATTTCTCGAACAGGATGGGCTACGAAATTTCATCTTTCACTCACATCAATTGGAAAGGAGAATTCTTTTTCATCTACCCCACAAACCCCAGGATTAAGGAAATTTATCTAAAACAGTCATTATCATTTATTTAGTAGTCATTTATATAATAGTCATTCTTATTCTTTTTTTTACTATACTTACTCGTTTAGATACCGCAAACCCTTGCGTGAGGCTCGACGGCAGGACTCGGCCTAAAAGAAATTTTTTTTATTCACAAAAAAGCAATTGTAACACAATAAAAAACAAAAGAAGGGAGAGATTATTTCAGTTCTGATGAGTCCCTCTTCAGTCAGGGATGAGTCCCTACGCATCAGGAAGGGTCATTTAGGATGTTGGATCATCCGGATAACAGGTGACAGAAGGAACGACCAGGCCGATCACCTCGCTTTCCATTTAAAAAAGACATTCGCGGACGAAAATGTCAAAATCTCACGGCCTATACAAACTGCAGACCTACGGATTTCCATCTCAAAGGACGAGTCCGTTGAGATCCGAGTCTAGGCATGTCATGGATCAAGTGTCCAGTTGCAGCGGGCAACGCACTTCTGAAAAATGGACATCTGCTTGTTGAAATAGCCATCAAGAAACCGAGCAAGTGCTTCAAGTGCTACAAAGAAAGACACACGGCTAAGAGCTGCAGAAGCGAAACAGACCTCAGCAAGTCCTGTTTTAACTGCAGCAATGTGGGCCTGCAAGAGTAAAGCCCACGGCAGTATCTGCCAGAATACCAATAAGAAAGAAGATCACCGCCTTGGACCATGCAAAAGGCTATGCAATGAGGACAAGAACAGGCATCGTGGCTACAAAAATAATTCAGGCCAACTTAAATCAATGCAAGACAGCACAAGACCTGCTGCTTCACACAATGCGGGAGAAAAATATAAACGTAGCCATAGTTTCGGAGCCATACTACCCCTCCATCTCTGGCAAAGGCCTAATTGACACCTCCAAAACTGCAGCTCTTCTCTAGAACTTAGACGGATGCAAAGTCAGCTGCGCTCCAATACTCGCAGGGGAGGGATACACCATCGCGCACTTGGGCGAAATCTACATTATCGCCACCTACTTTTCGCCCAACAGGCCCATCTACGACTTTGAAATGCATTTACGACTTCTAGAAAGAGAAATAAGGCGGCTTCAACACCAGTCCATAATACTGGCAGGCGACTTCAACGCCAAATCAATGAAATGGGGAGGTCATCTCACCACTCCCAGAGGAAACTTGCTAGGAAACTGGGCAGCTGATTCGGGTCTCATACTCCACAACACAGGGACTCATCAAAAGAAGATCACTGGCATTCCAAAGAAGATCACAGCCGCAATAGCGCAGAAAGCTCCTGGAATCTTAGCCAAAGTCTACAACTCATGTCTGCGCGAAAGAAAGTTTCCTACCAACTGGAAGATAGCCACCATGGTTCTGCTCAAAAAACCCGGCAAACCAGACAAACAGCCATTTTCATACCGTCCGATCAGTTTACTCGACGACCATGGCAAGCTCTTCGAAGAACTCATCAGACGTCGCATAACCGACTACCTGAACCTCTCGCCACACAACTTATCGCCGCGCCGAAAGGAAGATAGTGTTTCCAGACCGCCAGCATTGAAAACACGTGGGGCCGGTCACGCCTGGCGTTCCACAAGGATCGGTCCTCGGTCCTTTACTGTGGAACACAACCTACGACACAGTCCTAGAGACAAAACACTTGCAGCGACGACGATTATATGCTACGCGGATGACACAATCATCAGAGCCATGGGGAATAACCTCGCAGTCGGCAGACACCGGGCACAAACGGCAGTGGCTTCAGTGATCAAAAAGATCAAGGAACTCGGACTTACCGTGACGACTCAGAAAACAGAAGTCACCATCTTCGGCCACGGACATCTAGATAAAAGTCCTCTTCGAGAGCCCAAAACAACGCTCAAATACCTAGGGCTCATCATGGACCAAAACTTTAAGTTCCGGGAACACTTCGTTTACATCAAGCAAAAGACAGAGAAAACGACGCGAATGCTGTCTCAACTTCATCGGACGGACCAAATAACAGGGCAAGAAAACACCATAAATAGCATTGCGATTTACGGCCCCACAATCAGGGCCGACGCCACCAAAAGTGATAAAGTCCTTCAAAAAGATCTTAGGAATCTGCAGCGGCGCATTGCTCAACGGATCTGCCGAGCATACTGGACGATCTCCACCGCAGCCTCATTACTGATCGCGGGTACACCTCCTCTCACAGTTCTTGCCGAAGCCCGGGAAGAAGCCCAGCGGAGAGCAACCTCCTAAGGCCACTTAAGAAGATTAAAGAAAGAAATAACCTGCAAGAAATGGGGACAGGAACTATAGTACTCCAAAGACTCCGACAAACCAATTGTCGCTGCCATCCTACCACACCTCGAAGGATGGCTAAGTAGGAAACACGGGGAGGTGAAGTACCACATGACCCAGATTCTAACAGGACATGGGCGTTTTAATTCCATCCTCCACAGGATCAAAAAAACGGGACACCAGCTAGTGCGACCACTGCAGCAGCGGCAACGAAGACACATGGGAACACACGCTGAATCACTGCGACAAATGGAGCCAACAAAGGAGCACACTCAAGGGCAGACTAAAACTAGATCTCCCGAATATAGTGGCAAGGATAATAGAAGATCCCGACAGCTGAACAGCGTTCTCTGATTTCTGCAAGGAAGTCATGAAGAGAAAAGAATACTTCGAGCGAGAGCGCGCCAAGGCCAACCCTGCAAGAAACCCGGCTGACAGTAAAACACCGGAGAATACTTCAACTGAGGCAGAAGAAGCCCGGGCAGTAATGCCTCACGGCGGGTCTCTGGACTTCTGACCGAAAGAGGCAGCGGTCGTGAGGGGGGTTAGTCGGTAAACCCTCAAGAAGGGAAGTCCGACACTACCTAGGTGTACGAAAGTCATCAGGTGAGCATAAAGCATTTCCCTCCCCAGCGGGCAAAAAAAAAGAAAAGCGCTGTTGGGATGTCGTTTATATGTGAAAAAGTGCAAAAGCGAATATTTAGTGAAAAATATGGGTTGATAAGCCCCTAGTGATTACTATATACCCTTGGTATTCAAGCTTCTTCCTTCCCGGGCCAAATTTCTGCTGTGACCATTGCTACTGGACCGCGACACCACTCACAAAAAAAAAGAGATGTTCGGTCGGCGGGACGTTCAGGCGTCATTAGACGTTTGGAAATTTTTGTGATGCCTCGCAAAAGATATGTTGAAGGTAACAATGTGAGTAATTTCTGGGCACAGGCTCGAACATTTTCATACTGGTCAGACACCGTATTCCATTATATCAAAATAAAATATCATATCATAATAGAATATTATAGTCTTTAGCTAAGAATAAATCCTTTTATTCTTTTAATAAGAGAAGACTTATTGTTTTGTTACTGATGATAAAAGAGAAGTCTGAAAGACATGAGAAAATGGCGACAGTATTGACAATGAGTAATCGACCTTTCACAATTTTTCACTCATCGGTTTCCACTGAGCCATAGGGCCATTTAGTAGATCTTGCTAGGCCGCAGTTTGAGTACTAAGGCCATATACAAACTAAATACTTGGAAGTTCTTAACCCAAGTCAAAGATTTAAATAGTGTTGTCGAACCCCTCTCAACTCAGCATCGTTTTCCTGATGTTTCTCCTAACTTCATTATGGTTTCGCCGTCTGCAGATATAGAACTTAGTGAACTGAACAGAATACCTAAATTAATTTTAATTAAATTATTAATTAATTTTAATCTTCCCTCCTTTCTTTTATACTATTACCATCCTTCTGAATGGCTGCGGTACCCATTTTGGGGGCCACTGACTTAGACCATGGGTGGCTAACCGTTTCAGCAGTCGTGCCAGATTTTAGAAATTGCATTTCCTACCAGGCTGTACGAAAATGTGAAATCAGATATATTTTTTAGATTAGGGCTAGGCAGTACAAAAATCAGTAAAAAATAAAAATAAAAATGAATATAATAAATTTTAGTGAGAAGGTTGATTTTTTCTCAGGAACATGATACGCGGGTCGGGGGTTGGCCACTGTTGACTTGGAAAGTTTGAGAAGCTGTGTCTTATGATATAATAGCTCATTTTTAAAGGTTCAAGGTCATTCGTAAATGATATGCTATTAGTTTTGAAGGGTATATGTCGGGATGAGGTGCACTGAAAGGACGCACATAAATTCCGAACGAATTTATTGATATAAAAGGATTTTCAAAAAATATTCGAATAAGCAATTTAACAATCGCTTATAGTATACGTTCATATGGACTCGCCGAAGGGTTGTACTGCATCAACTGTTAAATAATTAAAAAAAAAAATTAAAACGCACTGACGATTACAGGTTCAAGGAGTTAAATTGTTGCCAAAAACTTTTCGACATAGTTCGAAAATTTTTTTTGCAGATGCCTCCAAGTTTTTTTTTTCTTTATTTCCCACGTCAACTGCCATCTGTCTCTAAGCGAGACATTTTGTAGTTGGTCTGGCTTAAGGGGCTTTATATCCAGGGAGCAGACCAGTGTCTCAACCCCAGGAGTAGGATAAAAAGGATGCGAATGGAAGAGCAGTCTAAGGTTGGGATAAGAGTAGGCATGAAAGAAAGTGTGGTAATGGGAAGAAGAAGAAGTAGAAATAATGATATATATATATCAATAGAATAGGTTAAGAGGGGATCAGAGAAACGAGATAGAAAGGAAGGAAAAGAAGAACAATATGAAGATGAAGATAGGATAGGGGAAAGAAGTAGAGTTAAAGTAATAGATTCAGCAGGAAAGGAATAAAGTAAGAAAATAAGCAAAGGAAGGAAGTATTGAAGAAGGGTGGAAGGGAGTAGAGGGGTGACGCTAAGGGAAGCGTGTTGTGGAGTCTAGGGGTTTGTGCCTCTTGAGACGTCGTTGGTCATGTGGTTCGTCAAGAAGAGATGATGCTGAAGGATTGGGATGAACTGCCAGTCGGGAGGAGTATTTGAGGTAGAATCTGGCGATTTCCTCCTTTACAGAGGGAATCGCCAGGTCCTTGCGGATGATGGAGGTGGAAACGAACCATGGAGCATTTACCATGATTCGCAAGGTTTTAGACTGGACCTCTAAATTTGTAATTTAATTCACACAATCCGGTGGAAAATGAATGACATGCACGCCTTTTCCCAATAGCTAATGCATTGGCATCTAGTAAGATTTGGACTTCTGCCGACAACTAAATGCACTTCATAAATATTGTAAAAATCAATTGCCAAAATTTGTTCATTACAGTATGGTTTTAAACTAGTTCTTTGATTTTTTTTTTGGAATGCTTTGGGAGTGAGGGTACTCAGCTCGTTACCTCGAACGAATTTTTGTAAATTAGTTCAATATACTGTTGGTGTTTAGTTAACGCCCTTTTATGGTTCACATTCAGAGTCATAACTCTATATTAATATTAAATGCATTAGTGAAATTATAAAAAATCATATAGTTGCGGGTAGCGCAAATGGCTATCGCTCTATCAATGTGCTATACGTGACAATTCACAGCAGCTACGTCCATACACTGGGTAAAACAGGAAGAAGCTTAGTCGTCGTATGGAGTCGACTCATTGGAATGATAAGGATTTTCTACATACGGATGCCCCAATTTTATTTATTATTATTTTTTAGAATTAAGCTAGATTTGTTTGAATGTGCTAAGTATTGCGTCACTTCATTTCTTTGTGTGATATTTGACAACATGAATAAATCCTCCACCGGTAAACCGTATTCTTTGAATAACAGTGTTCATGCTTTTTTCTTTTTACCGATCAATCCCATCATCGCCTTCAGTAAATTTCATTAATAATATGATGATTAATGTAGCTGATGATGGAGGAAGGCTTCAGATCTTGCGTATCCACCAAAAAAACTACTGTTTTCATTACAGAAGTGTAAGATTTTATTATAATATTCTTGGCCCATCTGGTGTTTTTAGGCGTCTTGAAAGACCAAAAGTAGTTGAACAGGGGCCGAGCGAGGATCCCTTCCAATGTTAGAATTAAAAGGAATGGTGAGATGCAGTTGTTATAAGGGACAAGAGCAATACAAATTACAAAAACCAAAAAACAGTAGGTTATGAGAACCA
The DNA here is from genome assembly GCA_016920875.1 of Columbicola columbae. Classification (NCBI taxonomy): domain Eukaryota; kingdom Metazoa; phylum Arthropoda; class Insecta; order Psocodea; family Philopteridae; genus Columbicola; species Columbicola columbae. The sequence continues at coordinate 22,456,905 of JADMLL010000001.1, forward strand.
TTTCCCCATTTCTCCAATTTCTATAACAAATTTTAAATCTGAAATAATAAAGAAAAATACAAAGAGGGCAATACTTATAGGTGAAAATTATTCAAAATCCAAAAAAGTATTAACCTCTATTTACTTTTACTAATGGTATTGATTGTAACAAGCTAAGACCTCACTGCTAGTAGGCAACAGTACGAAAAATCTTCGTTTGGAAACATGAGGGAAACAACACGACAGACAAAAAAGTTAGTGAACGTCTGAACATGCAATCCATCCAAATTTTATAAAATTTAAGAGATTGGATTGTTCTTGATTTTTCCCGTTAACCTTTATACCTCTGTTTTCTGTGATGAGGTTTTTCTAAAAGGGTCTGATGTGAACTTTGAAAAATGGGTTTCAAACAAACAGATAAGATAAGGGGTAAATACAATGGCTAAACATTAATTTTAATTTCGCTTACACCCTAACAAAGGCGCAATTAACATGTCAAGGTGAAAGTTGGCGAAATAAATCAATAAGTTGCAAGTGATAAAATTTTCAAAGGATTTTAGTATTTTAATACCATTCTGTTTTACAATTTTTTTATTAATATTAGTATAAGTCCGTCATTCCCAACGCGGGGCGCAGTTTTCATTGGTTGTGCATGGGCAGGACGTACACCCTTCGGTTGACTATACTGACCCGACTATACTTAACTGTTCTTTCATTTTTAATTTGTCTCTTTCATTAATGACTTATTCTTTGGAAACTTGCGAGTAAATGGCCTTTTAAGCTTTCTTCTGGTGAATAATTGTAAAATTTTGAAAAACAAAACTTAAATATCCCGAGGGGGGGACATCAAGATTTTAGAAATGCCCGGGTGGGGCATGATCCAAAATCGGTTGGGAACAAACGGTAAAAGCACTTTGTGTACATTCCAATGAATTTACAATATTAAGAGATAATAAAAATTCACAATCCCGTATACAACAAAAATTTTTTATGCATTGTCTGACATTTACTTATAAATTACCCTTATTTTTTTGGAATTCGTTTCGATTAATATAAAAAACAGAAGTCAATTTGGAAAAATAGAATCAAAAGTCTAATTGCTAATTGAAAAAATATTTTATTTGACAGAGAAACTGATCCTAGCCCCATGAAAAAAAAAAAATCTAGAACTTTTCATAAAGTATCAATCGGGTCTGTAAAAGAAACCAAATCGAAAACTTATGCACAATTATTATTATTATTTTAAATACATTTTTGATTCGGTAATGACTTTGTGTTTTGATTTAATTAGTGCTTGTCCCTTATTTAAGTTACTTAAACTCAGGGTTGCTGATTTCCAAGTGGAAGGACTAGTTGAGTTTTAATTCCGTTTTTTTTTTTTTTTAATTTATTAGGCCCGGGATGCCTTTTGGGCTTACATCGGGCATACTTTATCACATCACAGGTTTTGTCTTTTGATGTAAAATTCGTCGCATGGTGGCTGCAATGACATTCCAGGTCCTGCTAGAGGTTAGCATTTCCTTTGCCAGGTCCCAGTACTCCACTCTTTTCCCCAGGTTTTGCCGGAGAAGATTCCTCTCGTTCTCCCAGAGAGGGCACTCATCCCAGACGTGTTCGGGCGTATCTTCCTCGTCCTTGCACGTCTCACACGTTGCTTTCTCGAGTTTCTTCACCCGATGGAAGTATCTGCCAAAGTTCCCATGTCCCGCGAAGAACTGCGTGATTGGCCAGTCAATGTCTCCATGCCTACGGTAGTGCTAGAGGGCCAGGTTTGGGATGAGCCTGCGCGTCCGGGCACCGGTCTGTGGGTTGCTCTGCCACCTTTGTTCCCATATGCGTAGAGTTTCTTCTCTCGCCTCCTTTCTGATTGCCGTTGTGGTTCTCCTGACGACGATTTCCAGAATGAGTAGGTCGATAGGGATCGTCCTGGACAGAACCTGGATCACCTCCGTTGAAACGATCCTGTGGGCCCTACAGATGCAGATACCCATTTTTCGCTGCTCGCGAATCAGCATCTGGACATATGTATTTCTTTCCAGTATTGAGGGTCCCCATATTGGTGCTCCATAGAGCAAGATAGACCCTGTGACGTTTTTATATACCCTCCTTTTATGTTCACAGGGTCCTCTATGACTGGGAAGCAATTTTTTCAGAGCTTCCGTCAGTCGATTGGCTTTTTTAATCTGGGTTTCAATGTGGGGTCTGAAAGACATGTTTTTGTCAAAAGTGACCCCTAAATATCGGGCTTTCTCTTTGAAAGCCACTCGGACTCCTCCCATTCGGACTTCGATGGGTCTCACTTTCTTCCTTCCCGAGAGCCGTTTTTACCCTAGTGTATGGTAGAAAATGAGATGGGCTTGGATTTTTAACTATTACTTGTTTATATAAACGCTTTGACACATCAATTACAGGCCTTCCCAACCTCTTGGAAAGAATGGTAAAAACTATCTTAAAAAATATTTTTGTCGAAAATAAGCCCATCGTGGATCAGCCATGCTTAGTATTTTGAATTTGTATATGAAATAGACTGGGTTTCGGAATCTCAATATACTGTAATGGTCCGGGCAATCAGTGCTCGAGGTTGCTCTTTTGAGTTGATTATGGAACAAATATAGATAAGGGTTTTGAGTCGCTTGTTTAGGTTATCCGTATCAAAAGAAACAATTCAAAGATGTTGAGTCAGTCATGAGGCATCCATAAATAAGGGTTGTTTATATGACTAGACAAAGGATAACTCGGTGATGAAAGATATAATAAGCCTTCATCGGCAAGGGATGAAAATAACAAGTGACCATCAATAAACCTGAAATTTGGAAGCAAGAGATAAGATAATGCTTTCTGGTATCAAGGGTGAGAAAACAAGTGATAACCATGCCTTGATTCATAATAGAGTAGAGTTAGAGAGTGGCAGTTAGACAGTAGACTTGAGAGAGAGAAGTCAGAGTTGAGAGCTAAAGTTAGCTCAGAAAAACCAGCTGAGGATAAGCCAGCTGGAGAAGGGCAGGAATTGCCGTAAGGTTGACGGCATCTACAGAACTGGTGTCAAAGAAAAGAAAGAAGTAATAAGATTAAAAGTTTAAAAAGAAGAAAGAAATGTCTACGTCATTCGCCTATCTCGATCAGCCCATCTACCCGACCACTACAATATTTCTTGGTCAGAGGTGGGATCAAGCAGTCCAATTCACTACAATACGTATATGTTGCATTTTTTCTTCTTTCTGCGACTTGGAACCAGGTTGTTTGTTCCAATCTTTTGCTGTTATTTCCATTTTCGTTGATGTCTTTTCTTCTCTTGTTTTGCACTAGTAATCCTTTATACCTGGTCGTGGGATTTTTTACTCCCTGCAGTCCACCTGACCACTGCTTTCAGTTTGGAATTTTCTATGAAGCCTTGATAAGATTTGAGACTTTAACCCACGGTCTATTTAAATTGCAATATTAATTTTTTTCCTTTCAACTCCGAGTTAATTGCCACCCTCTCAAATTTGAAACACCAAATTTCTTGTTTGTATTAGAGGGGATTTACATGGGGTACAGACCACTGTCGTCCCTAATTCTAAGAACACGATTATCAAACCATCATTTTGTTCTTTAAATACTGGACTTCTATTTTATTGTATTTTTTTAACTCCATTAAGAAACTTTTTTTATCCATTTATGTTTTCTAAATATTCAGTTCCTAATTTTCTTATTTGAATTTAAAAAACCCAACTAAGTTTCATTTCAAGCTCAATTTCATTTTGAAAAAAAAAAAAAAACAAGAACAGAAGTGAAAAACGAGGATGTTGACCATATGTGACGTCCCTCTTTAAAGTTTCTCTCCGTTCCACTCATAAATTGCTGAAAACACCGTTCATTATGAAAACGAATTTCTATGCTCAAACTCAACGGGTTGAAACGGGTAGAACAAAAATGTTGAACTTTATTCGGTCCGCTTATTTGAAACCTAAATATAGGCTCTTGAGAACAGATACGAAGGTCATGTTAAGCTAGATTATGAATTCATTCTGCTTATGCAACAGTTTGTAGGAACGGGCGAAACTGTATCGAACGTGTTCAACTCGGTAATATGTTTCCCTACTTAAAATACTGTTTTTACCAAAAGTTCATGGGCCAATTTTTGGAAATTGAAAATGGGTTTCTAAGTTTAAAACTGATAAATAATTTGTTTATATTATGAAAAAAGTAAAAAGTGGAAAAATTTTCAGGCAAGATTTCTAAAAAATGTGGTTGATTAACGTTCTTTACATTCGGACGTCTAGTTTTTGAGTTGAAATAATACTTCATTTAGGTCTTTAAAAATAGTATTCTGCAGACTATTTTACTGAAATTTTTCTTAGCACTGTCCCGAATGAAATTCATTTAGTAATTTTAAATTAAATAATTTCCATAAAAAACTGGGTTAGGTTTAGTCGACGTTTCAAAGAAGAGCGTGTAACTTACAACTGAAAAGATTTTAATTTCCAGAAAAGTCAATCAAACGATAAGTTGCTCTGTAAACGACAATTAGGTGTTCACAAACGTTTTTGAATTAATTTTAAAATTTATTCCTACTTGAACCTGGAAGTTATTCAAGACATTGTTCCCTTGAACTCAAAAACGGTTTTTTTTTAAATTGTTAAGTTTACTAAGCTTGAGCAAAATACAATTTTTTTTGCGCTTCGTTAATGTTTAAAGTACTGGGTTCCACAAATGAAAGCTTCAAATATGTTTGAAATCTTAAAACGATGAGGTATACTGTATATTTACTACAATTGAAACATTATTGATCCCAAATTAGGAAGTCTTAAAATGGACACCGGAAGACTAAAACACGACGAAGAATAAACTTTAGAAGTTTTAAGTGGGACGGCTGCGTCACTAGCTGACTCACGGCATCACGAGCTTAATTCTTGCTTTGGTGCTCACGTAGGCAGGGACTGTGCAATAGGCAGTTTCTATTCTCTTGATTCTTTATCGGTAAAAAATAAACTCAGCGGTAAATTTAGCTAGGTTTTTACGGGCCTAAATTACCACGAGTGTACAATCGTCACTAACATTCTCTAACTGCCCACAAATCGGAATTGATATGACGAAATTTACGAACATCAACTTACTCTAAAATACTTTCGTGACTAGTCACATTCAGTTTGAGACTTTGAAAGATATTTATTTTGTACACCAGTTCTTTAAATAAATTCCTAAAACCTTTTTCTATATCTGCAGACTTGCCTTTGTTAATTTACAATTTTCATAATTTTAAAACAATTAATATTAGAAGTAAGTTACTAAAATAGGGAAATCGGAACCGTTTTCAAATTTAACAAAAAAGCAGAGCTATTTCATGAAAAGAGTTTGTACATTAATGTGGTTATTCACACTCTTAAGACACTTGTACATTGGTGATAGTTGAGAAAGAAAAAAGATAACGCAGTCTCTCAATAAAAGTGAATTGTTGAGTGGGAAGGCCCCAAGGCAACAAGTTGATTGGCTAAAAACAACCATGATTGCCTAAAACATGTTTAGCTTGCGAGATTTAAGCGCTAAACTGCCAAGAATTGACTTCGCCTCTGTAGGTCTTCGGTCCTTTGCAACACACAAGGAGAAGTCTCTGGGGAAATAACAATGTCGTGAATTTCTTTTTTTTTCTTGTCAATAAATCGTGAAAAACTTAAAATATGTCGGGTGTGCAAAGGCAATCAGTTTCAAAAAAAGTGGCCGTGAGTGAGAAAAAGACGAGTACTAGTATGAAAAAATCGGTTAAAAGCTCGAGAGAGGTAACAAATGTGGGCAAAGGGACAATAACTGAAACGAAAGGAAGTGACCGAAAATCATACATTAGCGGTAAAAGTACTAAAGTAAGCATTGCGTCGGATGGAGCAATTATTCCAACTGCAAAAACTCAAGTTGAAGCTACATCAAAAAGGAAAATCGATTCCTCGAGAAGTTTCGCGACAACCTCTTGCACTCTAATAAAAAAAGAATCGAGAAATGATAAGCGAACGGAGGAATCGTTCAAAAAATATGATTGTGGTACTCAGAAAAGTGTTTCGCACAACCAAGAGACGAACGGAGATTCAGACACCCACGTTCAAAGAACCATAGTTGCAATGAGATTTGGGGGCGACTACGGCCAAAAAAGGAAATCGTACGAGGTTGTGCAAAACGGTTCTATCAGCAAAGACGTGATGATTAGTAATACTGAAGGTCACGGGGTCGAAGAAACAGTGATGGTGTCTAATACTGAGATGGAGTCAAGCGCACACGAATCGCACGTATCAACGTCTTCATCCAAATTAATTTCAAAATCGGCTAGTTTAGTAGAAGAGGTCGTAAGGGGAGCAGGAGAGAAAGTGTTAGTTGAAGAAAACATATCACCTGATGGAAGGAAAAAGATCATAACAACTCTTTATCAAGTAAATCCCACTACAGCAACAAGTATTGTAGACGAAAAAAATGATAAATCCCAATTTTCTGAATTGTCTTCTTTAAGCAATGTAAAGTACGATTCGTCTTCACTTTCAAGTCAATCCGCCCAAAATTTATATTCTTTAGAATTTAGAGCAATTGAGTCTTCCTCTAAAAACAAAGAAAACATTTCGACAAATGAAATATTTAGGTCTTCCTCAATAAGAGATCCGAATATCGGAGAAAATGTCTTTGAAGATACTGACTCCTCTCATGAATATTCTAATATTCAGTCTTTGGTGAACTTAAATGAATCGGCCAGGAAAATGGAAGGTGTAACAACTTACATGCAGTCTAGCTCGGATACGAGGTTTGATTCGTCTTCGGTTTTTAATACAGAAACCTTTGTTGAAAGACGAGATGTTTTGGACAAGTCTACAACCAACAAGTTGGCAACGGTGGAAGACATTAGGGCTAAAAAAGAAATCGACCTTAAGAAGACATACAAGGAACCGGTTAAAGAGCAGTGCATTTGCGAAATCTGTACCTGTGGGTAAGTATCATTCTACTCTGATCTTGTGTATGTCTGGTCGTTTAAAACAGGATAACCATATCCGACTCTACGAGTTCGCAATGAAGATGACGAAATATAAAAGTTGCCAAAGAAATCATTTTCCTACCGCATTTTTTAAAACTAACCTACGACAGTTAAATTAATTTTGCCTATTGCTTGGAGGTCTGATTATCGATTTTAGTTTGACTTGTGGTTCGTTCAAAGATTAGCCCATTCGTAGGTCCGACTCTTCAAAAAAAAATTGATGAAGATCATAATGAGAACTCTCTTCCTCCTTAATTATATATATTTATTTTTCTTGGGGTTTGAGTGGCACTGCTGATGCGTGAACCTTTTTACTTTCATCAGCTTATAGCGTTCACTCCTCATTACTACTAATTATGAGGGAGCTACCAGCGTATTTCAGGGCTTGCATTTCTCTAAAAAATAATCTCTACATTCTGTGTCAATGCATGATTTAAAAAAAAAACATCGTACTGTACTGATTGATAAATGATATAATAGCACATCTCTTTCAAAGATGTTTAAAAAATTATTTATGGCTCAATGCCTTTTGAAACCCTGTTAGGTTCCTCAAAATATAATGACTTTTTGGACCTGTCAGTGTTGTCTCACAGTTTCAGCATGAAATGGCAGACAAGATTTTTTGAAGCAAAACAAATTTTTTTTCTTATACTTTAATTATCCTAACACCATAAGAATATAGTTATAGAGCTTTAAATTGAGTCACCTTAATGTAATGACTCAGTTGGTAGTAGACCAATGAAAGAGCCTAGAATCTAGTGGGACGATCAAGCGAGTAAGAATCACACACAAAGTCGATTCTGCCAGGAACGGAAAAAGTAGGTTTACACCATTGCAGGTAGGGGGGCAAATCGTATGGTTTCTATTACATGTTGCTAAAAAATTTGAGAAAAAAGCATCATTCGCAAAGCTTAGCTTTTCACTTTTCTGTACTGCTTTCGATTTCTTTAAATGCACCATGAAAGATGTTTACACTAAATTTTAACAAGTACTGTTAACGGCAAAAATGGATCATAAGAAGAAATCTAGAGGTATGATGTTGTTTTAAGGAATGAAATATTCTTTTAAGTAGTATAGATCAGGGATGGCGAACCTTTTTTGATGTACGTGCCACAAATAATTTATAATTAATTTCTATCAAAAAAGGACTTATTAAAAAATAATAATTTTGTTTTTGTGGGTGCCATCAAAATTTTCAAACGTGCCATAGCTTCGCCATCCCTGGTATAGATGCTTCCCTTAAAACTGAGAAAAAAATAGTGCAAAAAGCTGTGCTTTGAAAATACGGGATTATTTTTCTTTGAAAAGCAAAAACCTAAGTTTTACTTATTCCGCTTATACCGAAACAATATGCAAAACATGTTTTTAACTCTACAATATATCAATCCCGACGCAGAACTTGTGTTAGAAAAATGGCGACTAGTTGTAAACAATTTTTACATTTTTAATTATTTAATATTCTGTTTTTTATTTTTAACAAATTGGTTTTCTTTTTCCTCTCGTTGACTACCACATGAATTTTATAAAAATACTAAAAAGTAAATTGATTAGTAAATTGTGTGGCCTTTCCTTTTTAAAAAGAGGAAGTGAAATAAATTTTTCAGGCGAACAAAACAACTCTCTTTCAACTAACTTTAACTTTACAAAGGTAAACTACATCGATATGTTTTCCAAGTCAACGCGCAAATCTCCTATTTAAGCTACCAAAAGGTGGTTCTAGGTTTTCCTCTTTCTAATTCGGCAACATTTCAAACTGACCATAAAAAATTCTTTTGAATTTAAAGTCACCATAATATAAGTTAATAAGATACTGTATTATTATAAAACCAACTAATGGAAACGTTTTTTGGAATATTGAATCAAAAAATTATTTGGCAGTCGGAAGATAATAAACAAGCAAAACTACTAAGCGAGAATTCTACACTGTTGCCAATTGTTTAAAAGTGAAATGACGTTACAATACAATAGCAAACTGATTTTTTGGTCAAGGTTGTTACAACAAATTTCAAACACCGAAGGAGCCTATTTACAAAGATGCGTGTTTCACATACGACTACTTTCGTATTATTTTTTTACATTTTCTCCAACACATTCTACGTATGTCTGCATATGCAGTATATTTAGTTTTACTTTCTATTTATTCCAACGCAAAATGTCATGACTTATAATTGTGTATAAAACCCGACGCAGAATTCGCATCAGAAAAATGATGGCCAGTTTTCATCATTTTTAATCCCATTACTAACCCTATACATTTTAAAGTTAAAAAATTTACATTTATTGTTACTATTTTGCCTGTTCAATTCAAAGAATTTCTTACATTACAAAGTCAAGAACGTAATATTTGAAGTCATTTGTTTTTGTTTTACTTGAAACTTAAACAATAAATATTACTGGAGTTTTTATTTTAAGTCTCTTTATCACCCTTAAGTATGATGTGGGTGTGGGTGTGGGTGTGTTAAAGGATACGAACTTTCGAAAACTACTACTCGCTAATCAGGTTCTTTGACCATAGCTTCACGGCTTCCACCTTTGATAGAATTTCAGACCATTGTTTTCTAAACTCGAACAAACGTTTAAGAAACGTTTTTATTTTCCGTAACAACATTCAAACAGGTAAGTAAGAAACGAAAAAGGATATCTTAGTCACCTGTGAAGATATTTATAAGGATAACTATTTAATAAAATTTAAAATTAACTTTTATGTGAATACCGTGCTTTTACAAAGATGTGGAGAAAAGTTATTTTGGAAAAATAAAAATGATGAGTTTAATTATTTACTCAAGGTCATAAAAATGGTGAATTCTTCCTATTCATTCGGGCAGACACAACGAGCGGTTTACTTCGTATATGCTGTAAATTTCTAGAGATTTATTTATCAGAAAACTTTTTTTTATTATTGTGTTGGAAAAGTGAATGATATGCTTTTTAGGAGGACTTTATATTTTCAATCACGATTGTTGACTGTTGCAATATAGGAAATCGCCGAGATTTTTTCCTTATCTTTTCTGACAGGATACACAAACTTTTATATCTTACAAAAATTTACCGCATGAAATCTTTATTTATTTCGTATGCTTTTAAAAAAGGTGATGAGTTATGTACAATTTAACTTCTTTAGCAAAATTTCTCTTTACTTCTAAAGCAAAATATAGAGCCACAAATAATGGAAACATAAGGATCGACTTTTGCAAAGTCTGCATTTTGATAGGCAATCCAAGTGCCACGTATGTTCAAAAAGCAGAGAGCAGAGTATGAGATTGTGGATTTGTCGGGCTGCCAGTTAGAAGAGGTAATTGCAAAAGATTCGGTCAAACAGAACTGCTCAAAACAAAAACAGCTCTACTTGTAGAATGGTAAAACTCAAAAATTAGTAACTTTGCCGTTTGTAAGTTACGATATTTATTAACTTTAAGTCGCCGTAAAATATTTATATAGTGGTGGTGGTTTTAATCCCGTTTTTCACCTTTTTTTGGGTATAACAGGATGTGGAGGCGAAAGATAAGCAAAACTAGCATCGCAAGAGAGAGTGTAGCAAAATATACAAGACGGGTGAAATACCAAAGTTGGGACGAATGGTAAAAAGAAAGACTGATATGCTCATAAGTCGAAAGTTTACGTTCAGATAGTGATTAGTTTTTTCTTAAGAAAGTTTTTTTTACTTTCGTCGAAGTAAGAAAAATCAAAAATATAGTTTATATTGACAAATATTAACAGGATAGATAATACAATGTTTAGAAAAATGCCCATTATGTTAAATGTAAATGGGCATGAAGCATGTAAATAAGAACTGAAGAGTTTAAAAAAACATTTTAAAATCCAAATTAATGAATTAAATAAAATAAATCAGAAAGGACAACCAGCAGCCTAATATAACCTAGACTCATGAAATTTGACTTAGCTTAGTCATCTAAGTTGAAGGAAAAAAAAATAGTACAAGGTGGCAATCCTTCTTAATTAGATGATGGAACCAATTATCTGGTTAGTTGATAAAACAAACATGAATTCGTCATTGCCATTAACATTGCCAGTTTCCTGTATAAAGGAAACTGTTAATGGCAACTTTTAATATATCTGAACAATTACTCCTCTTAAAACTAAACACATCAAGAACTGGGTTTTTACTCTGCGTCATATTGTAACTAGAAACCAATGTTTTGACCACTTTGGCAGCTGTCGACAACGTCAGGGTAGAGACTGAACTGAAGAAAGAGAGAAAGTGAGGCAACGACTACTTGGAAGTAGGTAGGAAAGGAATGAGGTTAACGGACGAAAAAGGTCGAGTGGAAATAGGGAAGGTATAGAAGGGTAGAGGAAAACAAAAGGAGAAAGAAAGTGTAAAGTTTCCACTGATAATACGCGGGTTGTCAGTGGAAACTTCCTAAAAGGAGGTTGACTTCCGTCAACCTTTACGACTGTTGACGTCGTCAGGGTACGAACGACACTGAGTAGGAAACCAAGTGAAGAAACATTATAAGACTAAGGATATAAAAGTGAGAAAAGGACAGGAGTGATTGAACTTTGAAGACAAGCAGGGAAAATAAAAGGAAGAAAAGTTGGTAGTTTCCAATTCTATTCTGTGCAGATTAGCTGATCATGTCAACAGCCGTAAAAGTTGACGAAACGTTGGTGTTTAATAAAACATGACGCGATGTAACGCCCCGTGTTTAATGTGTATAATTTTAAGATCGACAAGACATTTATATTGTACTTACAAGTGTGTGTATATATAGTTTTGTTTTTGGCTTCTTTGATCTAACATATTTTTTTTATAACTACCTTAAGAACAGAGTTAATTTATATAATTGTAATTTGAATCTCATTATGAAGAAGGATCGGAGCAGTTTTGTTATTTTTTGACCCTATACTCTTCACTCTCTAGGCTATCACAATGAATATCTATTTAGTTTCAATTTTGTCTGTAATACTTGGAAGTCTTCTACTCTATTTCCATATTATTCATTTATAACCATTACTATTTACACTACAAATATAAAACATGTGAGGAATGTTCCTGCAATTAAGCAGGAGTGGTTGAATGTTTTGAAGTTGATGGTTTTGAAATTGGAGGTGATGATAAGGGCACGTGATGTATAGATTGATAAAAAGCATTTATTTAGAAATACTCGATATAATTTTGACTTGTAATGAAGTTAAATTTGACACTAAATGAAGGTTAAATACTATGTTTCATAGTTAAAATTACAAAATTTTTATTTCCGTGTTTAATAATTAGCTGTGAATAAGCAACAAGTAAACAATTCACTGTTAAATTCTTACTGTTATTGATCGGGTAATAATCTTGACCATTCTCATATTGATCGTACAAGCCAGTGGAGGCCAAACTTTTTTTAATGGGAGGCCACAAAGTTTAAGAAATTCTAGAAGAGGGCCAGATTTATAGAAAAATGCATTTTGTGTTAAAGCTTGTAATCATAATATTATAAAAACATTACAACATTACACACAAATGTTACAAATTACTTTTTACCTTAAATGAGATTTATTTTAACTTTTATTCGAAGGCCCTGATATGTTAGTCGTATGAGACAAATGGAATTGTTTTTGATTTTCCAAAATATTTTCGAAAGCGGGTGGCGACTGAGTTCACTTGCCCGCGCCTCTCATTTATCCACGCTCTGCCCCAGTATTATGTAACACATGAACTACTCGGCTAGTTTAGCTTCTTCTGTAGACTATGTCTATTATTCTATTGTACTAAGTGAAATCCACTTTAACCCTCGGCGGGCCGAATTAAATACTTTCCGTACTTGCCCATCACTGGTATAAGCTAAAGCGAAGATTGGTTTCACCGGTAAAAAGAAAAATCTCCTTCAGCAGTTTTATTTTTTTGTGGCTGAATCACAAGCCGGTAGTAGAATTACAAATTAGGTAGACGTGGTTTTAAACCGTGAAATTCTGAATCTATTCAGAGATATTAGATAGATATTTATTATAATATCCTATTAATATTATAAAATTGTTTCATTTATTGATTTTAGCCGTCATAGATGTCCGCATAATCTAGGAACGAACGAGCCCCCAATCGACATTAATCGAAATGCTCCCTTAAGTGCTGTTTCATCTCAACATGAAGATTATAAACCTTTCAAACCTGAAGAAATTCGGGAATACAAGGCACATCCTCAAAAGTTGACTACAGAACTTGGGCTTTCAGATGGCAGTATAGAATCCGTGACGTCATATAAAGCAGAATACAATGAAAAACATGGAATGCGTGAAACGAGGTGAGGAAAGAATGTTAGAAACTTCTAATATTATATTTTTTATATCGTTTTTTTAAGCAAACAGATGAATAAAATGTCTCTACGGTGAAACTGGTTACGTCAAAATTTAGTTAAAAATCTATTTTCACCAAAGGAATTTCTTTCAAGGCTTACAAGCTTGGTAGAAACGTTGAGTCAGCACTAGTCTTTAACATATATAAGTAGCAGACTCATAAAGTCGGCCAAAAGTTTATGATCACCTTATAATATTTCACATTATCTTTTAATATCAAAAAATATTTGAAAAGAAGTTGTAAAATGCATTCGATTGTATTGTATAGTTTTTGGGGAATGTCTGAAGAACAAATACCTATGATTAATTACCGAAAAAGGCTCATGTTCTTAGTGTATTTTCTTGTTAGTTGTTTTTCTTGGTCTATACCAGGGTTGGGCAATCTTTTTAATCAACGAGCTAATTTAAATTTTAAAATTTTTTGGTGGGCCGCACATAAAATAGGAACTAAAGTCGGAGGGCCTCACAAATTTGCAACACACGAACTATGCGGCTAGTTTATCTTCTTCTGTAGGCTATGTATCTATTATTCTACTAAGTAAAACCCACTTGAAACTTCTCGACCGTCAAAACGTAATAGTTGCAGGCCATGTATTAATAGTATCCATGCCAATAACCCCTCGGCGGGCAGTACTTTGCCCATCAATGGTCTATACCAGGGATGGTGAACCTATGGCACGCGTGCCACAAGTGGCACGTCTGAAAATTTTGATGACACGCACAAAAACAAAATTATTATTTTTTAATAAGTTCTTTTTTGATAGAAATTAATTAAAAATTATTTGTGGCACGTCACCTATTAAAAAATAGAATTTATATGACTTTGTGGCACGGACATCAAAAAAAGGTTCGCCATCCCTGGCCTATACCATCCGGTAATCTTTAAACATGGAAAAGTGGGAAATTGGAGTTGATACAAGCTCTGCTATTGTTGAACTTCCCAACGAGGGAAAAGCTGACCGAGTTGTTGCCATTCGAACAAAATATTGAACTTTTGTTCATCCCACGTTCGACTCAAAGAAACCGGTAGAAATCATCATCTCGCACGGTCAGGAGAGCTGAGGGCAACTACATTCAGGAGGACAATGTCATTATACTTTCGAGCAAGCGAAACAAATACCCACAGCCCCAGAAACTGACGGTGATGTAAACCAATCAGGTTTCAAACTTCTCTCACTAATAGCTGTATAGCGACCACTGAGGGAAACTCGTTTGCTTGGGTGAGTTGACGTCCGTAAAAGGGCTGTTAATGCCCCTGAACAAGAAAAAATGAATGGAATAAACCCCGAAACATCGATATTGGACTGAAAAAAATTTAAAAAATACTCTTTAAGGTGACGAGTCCAAGATTGTAGTATTTGAAACAAACAGTAAAATTTTCGTTAGAAATTCTCCTGGAGAAAAAAATGTTACCAGATTGTGCGGTATCCTAAGAAAGACGATGGATGGCGCTGCTACTGTCATGATCCGCGGTTGCTTTTCTAGTCACAGAAGCGGAAATTTAGCCAGAATACAGGGAATTATAAGAAAGAGGAGTGTATTCTCAATGCAAGTGCCATTCCATCTGAGCTAAAGTTATTCGACGATCAGTCTTAATCATAGCGGACTTGTAAGTGAAGAGCTCAATAGAGATCCATGAAAAATCAACATAAAGTTTTTTTATCATTAATTTAATTTTATGATTAAATTGATTGGAGAAATTATTTAAATTTGAATTAATTTTATTTGTAAGGTTGTAAGTTGTACCCACTATTAAATTTTTTTTTGAAAATTCCAAAGAGCTTTTGAGTTATAATTGTTTTTCTCGGGTTCCTTAAAGTGGTTAAACTTTTGGCAGGTAGTGTATATTTGAACTCATAAAATCGCTACTATAGATGAGACTCCGAAAAAATGAATTGAAACAGCACGGTACAATTTAACAAAAATGCAATTTAATAAATGAAATTTAATTTTCAGCTTCCACTATGAAGATAATTTACACATTGAGGGAGATTTCTATGGATTGCAAAGGGAAGAGAAAGGAATTTTAAAGGGACAAAGAGAGCCAATTAGAAAGCCTCAAGATAATTTAAGGGTTGAAGGAGATTTCGACTCTCCTGATCGCCCTATTTACCTGTCATCCGAAAAACGGTTACCTATTCGTCACCCCGACAACATTCGATTAGAAGGTGACTTCATTAGGCCTGAAAAAGAAAAATTTGGGTTTAGCGAGAGGACAAAACCAATTCGTCATCCTGATAACTTGAAACCTGAAGGTGATTTCGAAAGACCTGAGAAATTGCAATATGAGCCTAGTACGCGGCCTTTACCAATTAAGCATCCTGATAACATTCATTTAGAGGGTGATTTTCAAAGGCCAGAAAAAGAAAAACATTCATCTTCAGAAAGGCCAAGTCAAATTCGTCACCCTAACAATTTGTATCAAGAAGGAGAATTTGAAGGTAGACCCAAAAATGATTTTTTAGCAGTACGTGGAGAAAGACCAGAGATAAGAAAGCCAGATGACAATTTAAAACCAGAAGGAAAATTTGAAGGCAAACGCAAAGATGATTTTAAAGCCCGAAAGGGAGAAATTTTGCCTGCAAAAAGACCTAAAGACAATCTTTATCCAGAAGGTGTCATGTATACGGAGAAAAGAGAGGATTATAATGTCGTTCGAGGAGAGCGATTTGATGTGGTAAAACACGAAGACAATCTAAAGATGGAGGGTGAATTTATTTCCACAACCAGTGCACATGAAGCCTATAAAGTAACGAAAGGAGAACGAGCAGAAATTAAAAGATATGAAGATCACATAACGGTCGGTGGTGAATTCTCAGGTAAGCAAAAAATTTTTTATTTATTTTACATGTTTATATTTTTAGAAAGTAAGAAACGTCTAAATTATATGTCTTCCTTAATGTATTATTCCAGATACCACTACAACAAAAGCTGAATTTACCGGTGAAATGGTAGAAAGACCTCAGTTAGTTAGAAAAAACACCTTTACAAAGCTAGAAGGAGATCATTACATATCTGAATCAACTACTCATAAAGAATTTCAGCATGTATCGTCAACCACTCATTCTCAGAAGATTATTTGTGAAGACAATTTAACTACAACAGGCGACATGAGTTTTGAAACATCTAACAGAATGGATTTCTACGAAAAAACTGCAGAGCACGAAAAACCAATTAGAAGACGAACATGGACTAAAGTAGATGGAGAAAGATATTTTGAGACTACAAATCAAAAAGACTTCAAAATCATAACAAATGAAAGAGTAAAAGAAAAAATTGTTCGTCAAACAGACAACCTTTTCATAGAAAAAGGACAAATTGAAAACAAAAGGATTCAAGAATATATCCCAGCAGAACGACCGTCTCCTACAAAACCGGTGGACAATCTTAAGCCTGAGGGCGAGTTTGAAAAAAGACAAATGGAAAAATTTACACCGTCCGAACGACCGATACCGAAAAAACCGAAAGACAACTTATATACAGAAGGAGAATTTCAAAAACGACAACGAGACGAATATATTCCAGCCGAACGACCAACTTTAAAAATACCCCAGGACAATTTAAAACCTGAGGGGGAATTCGAAAAAAGAGAGGAAAATAAATATACACCAGCAGAAATTCCGAAACCAAGAAAACCACAAGACAATCTCCATCCTGAAGGAGAGTTTCACAAAAGACCAAAAAATGAATTCATTCCGGCGGAGAAACCGAAGCAAAAGATTCCAAAAGATAACCTGTACCCAGAAGGAGA
>JADMLL010000001.1:22474019-22559253 GCA_016920875.1 Columbicola columbae
TCATTCCAGCAGAAAGACCAAAACAGAAGAAGCCAGAAGATAACTTGAGACCTGAAGGAGAATTCGAAAGACGACCAAAGGATGAATTCATTCCAGCAGAGAGACCTCAACAGAAGAAGCCAGAAGATAACTTGAGACCTGAAGGAGAGTTCGAGAGGAGACCGAAAGATGAATTCATTCCAGCAGAGAGACCAAACAGAAGAAGCCAGAAGATAACTTGAGACCTGAAGGAGAGTTCGAGAGGAGACCGAAAGATGAATTCATTCCAGCAGAGAGACCCAAACAGAAGAAACCCAAGGATAACTTGAAACCTGAAGGAGAATTCGAAAGACGACCAAAGGATGAATTCATTCCAGAGAGACCCAAACAGAAGAAGCCAGAAGATAACTTGAGACCTGAAGGAGAGTTCGAGAGGAGACCGAAAGATGAATTCATTCCAGCAGAGAGACCCAAACAGAAGAAGCCAGAAGATAACTTGAGACCTGAAGGAGAATTCGAAAGACGACCAAAGGATGAATTCATTCCAGAGACAAACAGAAGAAGCCAGAAGATAACTTGAAACCTGAAGGAGAATTCGAAAGACGACCAAAGGATGAATTCATTCCAGCAGAGAGACCCAAACAGAAGAAGCCAGAAGATAACTTGAGACCTGAAGGAGAGTTCGAGAGGAGACCGAAAGATGAATTCATTCCAGCAGAGAGACCCAAACAGAAGAAACCTAAGGATAACTTGAGACCCGAGGGTGACTTCGAAGCGTCGCCTACCACAAGAGAAGAATTCAAACCCACTCGAGGTGAACGATGGGAGATCTCTAGACAAGATGACAACCTTAAAATGGAAGGAGATTTCACCACCTACAGGTCTCGTGATGACTACACTTACAGAATGGCTGAGAGAGTGACGACCATACGACAGGAGGACAATCTTAGAGTAGAAGGAGAGTTCGTAAAACGTGAAAATGAAGAATTCATTCGTGCCGAAAGACCAAAGCCAATCCGACACGAAGATAACCTCCATCCTGAAGGAGAGTTCGAGAAAAGAACAAAAGATGAGTTCATTCCAGCAGAAAGACCCAAACAGAAGAAACCAAAGATAACTTGAAACCTGAAGGAGAATTCGAAAGACGACCAAAGGATGAATTCATTCCGGCAGAGACCCAAACAGAAGAAGCCAGAAGATAACTTGAGACCTGAAGGAGAGTTCGAAAGACGACCAAAGGATGAATTCATTCCGGCAGAGAGGCCTCAACAGAAGATTCCGAAAGATAACCTGTACCTAGAAGGAGAGTTCGAGAAGAGACCGAAAGATGAGTTCATTCCAGCAGAAAGACCAAAACAGAAGAAGCCAGAAGATAACTTGAGACCTGAAGGAGAGTTCGAGAGGAGACGAAAGATGAATTCATTCCAGCAGAGACCCAAACAGAAGAAGCCAGAAGATAACTTGAGACCTGAAGGAGAGTTCGAGAGGAGACCGAAAGATGAATTCATTCCAGCAGAAAGACCCAAACAGAAGAAGCCAGAAGATAACTTGAGACCTGAAGGAGAGTTCGAAAGACGACCAAAGGATGAATTCATTCCGGGAGAGGCCTCAACAGAAGATTCCGAAAGATAACCTGTACCCAGAAGGAGAGTTCGAGAGGAGACCGAAAGATGAATTCATTCAGCAGAAAGACCAAAACAGAAGAAACCCAAGGATAACTTGAAACCTGAAGGAGAATTCGAAAAGACGACCAAAGGATGAATTCATTCCGGCAGAAAGACCCAAACAGAAGAAGCCAGAAGATAACTTGAGACCTGAAGGAGAGTTCGAAAGACGACCAAAGGATGAATTCATTCCGGCAGAGAGACCTCAACAGAAGATTCCGAAAGATAACCTGTACCCAGAAGGAGAGTTCGAGAAGAGACCTAAAGATGAGTTCATTCCAGCAGAAAGACCAAACAGAAGAAGCCAGAAGATAACTTGAGACCTGAAGGAGAGTTCGAGAGGAGACCGAAAGATGAATTCATTCCAGCAGAAAGACCCAAACAGAAGAAGCCAGAAGATAACTTGAGACCTGAAGGAGAGTTCGAGAGGAGACCGAAAGATGAATTCATTCCGGCAGAGAGACCAAACAGAAGAAGCCAGAAGATAACTTGAGACCTGAAGGAGAGTTCGAAAGACGACCAAAGGATGAATTCATTCCGGGAGAGAGACCTCAACAGAAGATTCTGAAGATACCTGTACCAGAAGGAGAGTTCGAGAGAGACCGAAAGATGAATTCATTCCAAAGAAAGACAAAGACAAAGAAACCCAAGGATAACTTGAGACCTGAAGGAGAATTCGAAAGACGACCAAAGATGAATTCATTCCGGGAGAAAGCCTCAAACAGAAGAAAAGATAACCTGTACCTGAAGGAGAGTTCGAGAGAGACCGAAAGATGAATTCATTCCAGCAGAGACCAAACAGAAGAAGCCAGAAGATAACTTGAGACCTGAAGGAGAGTTCGAGAGGAGACCGAAAGATGAATTCATTCCAGCAGAAAGACCCAAACAGAAGAAGCCAGAAGATAACTTGAGACCTGAAGGAGAGTTCGAGAGGAGACCGAAAGATGAATTCATTCCAGCAGAAAGACCAAACAGAAGAAGCCAGAAGATAACTTGAAGAAGGAGAGTTCGAGAGGAGACCGAAAGATGAATTCATTCCAGCAGAGAGACCCAAACAGAAGAAAGCCAGAAGATAACTTGAGACCTGAAGGAGAGTTCGAAAGACGACCAAAGGATGAATTCATTCCGGGAGAGGCCTCAACAGAAGATTCCGAAAGATAACCTGTACCCAGAAGGAGAGTTCGAGAGGAGACCGAAAGATGAATTCATTCCAGCAGAGAGACCCAAACAGAAGAAGCCAGAAGATAACTTGAGACCTGAAGGAGAGTTCGAGAGGAGACCGAAAGATGAATTCATTCCGGGAGAGAGACCCAAACAGAAGAAACCAGAAGATAACTTGAGACCTGAAGGAAAGTTCGAAAGACGACCAAAGGATGAATTCATTCCGGGAGAGAGGCCTCAACAGAAGAAACCTAAGGATAACTTGAGACCCGAGGGTGACTTCGAAGCGTCGCCTACCACAAGAGAAGAATTCAAACCCACTCGAGGTGAACGATGGGAGATCTCTAGACAAGATGACAACCTTAAAATGGAAGGAGATTTCACCACCTACAGGTCTCGTGATGACTACACTTACAGAATGGCTGAGAGAGTGACGACCATACGACAGGAGGACAATCTTAGAGTAGAAGGAGAGTTCGTAAAACGTGAAAATGAAGAATTCATTCGTGCCGAAAGACCAAAGCCAATCCGACACGAAGATAACCTCCATCCTGAAGGGGAGTTCGAGAAAAGACCAAAAGATGAGTTTATTCCGGCAGAGAGACCCAAACAGAAGAAACCTAAGGATAACTTGAAACCTGAAGGAGAATTCGAAAGACGACCAAAGGATGAATTCATTCCGGGAGAAAGACCGAAACAAAAGAAACCAGAAGACACTCTTCGTCTTGAAGGGGAGTTCGAAAAGAGAACAAAAGACAAATTTATTCCGGCAGAGAGACCTAAACAGAAGATTCCGAAAGATAACCTGTACCCAGAAGGGGAGTTCGAGAAGAGACCTAAAGATGAATTTCAGTCAGCTGAGCGACCAACACCTAAGAAGCCAGAAGATAACCTTCGTAGTGAGGGCGAATTCGAGAAGAGACCAAAGGATGAATTCATACCAGCAGAAAGACCGAAACAGAAAATACCGAAAGATAATCTGAAACCTGAAGGTGAGTTCGAGAAGAGACCTAAAGGCGAATTCATTCCAGCAGAAAGACCTACGCAGAAGAAACCAAAAGATAATTTGCGACCAGAAGGAGAATTTGAAAGACGACCAAAAGATGAATTCCAGCCGGCCGAGCGACCTAAACCCATAAAGCCTGAAGATAATCTTCATCCAGAAGGGGAATTTGAAAAGAAGCCGAAGGATGAATTTGTTCGAGCAGAGAGGCCTGGACAGAAAATTCCAAGAGACAATTTGAAAATTGAAGGAAAATTTGAGGAGCGGCCTAAAGATAAATTCATTCCGGCAGAACGTGTCGAAATTAAGAAACCTGTAGACAATTTGCACGTTGAGGGGGAATTTTCGGGCTCTGCTTTTTCTCATGAAGTTTACAAAGTCGTTCGTGGTGAGCGTGTTAACGTGAAAAAGGTTGAGGACAATTTGAAAATGGAAGGTGATTTTGAGAAAAGGAGGATTGAGAAGTATATTCCAGGTGATCGTCCTCAGCCAATAAAACCTGAGGACCATTTAGGTTTGGAGGGCGATTTTGTTAGAACAATGACGTCAAAAGATGAATATAGGCCCGTGAAAGGAGAAAGAGCGGAAATTAAACGTGTTGAGGACAATTTGAAAATTGAGGGAGAGCGCACGATCTATAGGTCAAGGGACGATTACAAAAAAGTGGTCGGAGAAAGAGTTAGTATTGTAAAGAAGGAGGATAACTTGAAGATGGAGGGTGATTTTATGGGCAGCAAAAAGCACTTTGATCGAGTCTCCCTAATGCAGGTGGAAAAGCCATCCCAAATTAAACATCCTGATAACCTCAAATTAGAGGGAGATTTTGAGAAACGACCTGTTGCGGATTTGGGACAAGCCGATCAACCTTCAGTCGTCAAGCATCCAGACAATTTAAAATTAGAGGGTGAATTTTATAGAGAACCACAAGAAAAAATGGGACCCGGATATAGACCAGAGCCAATTAAACCAAAAGACAATTTAAGTTTAGCAGGAGAGAAAGGAAGTATTGTTAAACTAAACGAATCGACATTTACATCAGATAAAATTTCAAGTACAAGAGAATTTGAAGAAAATTTGAGAAAGTCCAAAACGAAAGAAGGATCTGAACAGATGCACAGAATAAGAAACACAGTATCCCAGATAACACTAGGTGAGTCAAAAGACACTGTTAAGAGATCACTAATAACACATTATGAAACAAGAGAAACGAAAGCTTTGGTGAATGGTAAAATTGTTACAAAAATAGAAAAAGTTGTCGGTGGCTACAAACCGAAAACGATCAAACCCAAAGATAATCTCACAATTGAGAACTTTGAAAAGGAAGTTAATCAGAGAACAACGAATGATAAACAAGAGAAAACTAGAGTTGATGAGGATTATAAAAAAAGAGTTGAACAAACTCAGGTGACTGGTGAATATAAGCGGGACGTATCCTCCCAAGCACTAAACAGATCACGACAAACTGAATCCCAAATTAGTTTCGGGGATTTCAAACGAGAACCATTGAAGACGGAAACAAAATTTGAGACGAGAGAAAAAAAGGTTTTAGTTAACGGGAAAATCGTTACAAAAGTGGAACGGGTTATGGTCAGGGATATTCAAGACACACAAAAACATTCATACGGACTAAGAAGTTCTAGAAAAGTGTCTCAAACTCTAGGAAGTGACGGAAACGTTACTTCAATCGAACCAGTTAAAACGGAAGTGGTCGATAAGTCACCACGTGAGGTGTATGAAAAGACTATGGAGGATCGTACGAGAAGAAAATCAGTTAACACGAATAGCGCCGGTTTCATGCACATCATGAGTAATACGTCCTCGGAAGTAAAGCTAGAAGAAAAGACGGGATACCATAGAAAGAATATCATAACAAGTTCCTCGGCAGACATTAATAATGTAGTCTTGCACAGAAAAGGAGTGATGACAGCACCGGAGGCTCTGCACACTATTTCATCAGCGGCATCAGCTCAAAAGAAAAGCATAAATAATTTAACGGAAATGGGGCAGTTCATAAGCAATTCATCTCAAAGTCACGAGAGAAAGAGTTTAAGTTCCTTGCATAGACAAAGTATTTCTCCCACCAGACGGGAAGTGTCCATATCTTCTTATACAGAATCAGCATCGACCCCCATCAGGCAAGTGTCCCATTGGTCCAGCTCTTTACAGCACCACCATTCCGATGCCGGTTACGCAGTAGGAAAAAGCGTTGTCAGAGATTCTTCCGCTCTTGAAGGAGATCGATTTTTAGGAAACATCACTTCGAGGCTGTCCGCCTCAAAAAGCTCTCATGTTTCTACCCAGTCAGTAGAAAGAAAGTATCTTTCCAGCACGACGTCGCACATTACTTTTGAAGATTCATCTTCGTCTTCTGCAAACACCTCTCTGTACCGGAAGGAATTCACTCCAAGACATTCGGGTCCTTGCCCGGCTTCTTTTATAGAGACAACGAGTACTCCGTTCAAACACACTCGGGATACTAGAAAACATAAATATTATCTTCCAGTGGTAGACACGAAATAACTCAAGACTACTGTCATTCATTTTCCTTCCCGAGGATCACGGAGCATCAACGCGACACATCTTGACCACTGGATTCAACCAACAACGTGCAGCATTATCATTAATATAACAAACTAAGACTCAACAAATCGAAATGCCATGCTTAAATGGTATTTTCTGTTAAAGACTAAATAACAATTGTTTTCAAGTTTCAAATTAACTCTAATGTTTTCAAAATAATATTAATTAACAGTATTTAACAGGAAATCACTTTTGGTATGGGGAATGACAACACTATTTCGTCTATAACACAAATTCGATGAGTAAAATTGGAGAATGGTGACGCCGACATTATTACAGAAAAAAAAGGAAAGAGGCAAAGAATTTATCAAAATTAACCAACAGAGTTCCACTTGTAAGTGCGGATTTGAAAGCCCGGCTTGATTAACGACCACATTATGTGAAAATTTGACTTTTAAGGGGCTTCCTCGTCTGTGGGACCACTTTGACGAGTCACTTTGATTTATGATCCTAGTCAAAATATTTTCAAAGGCCGACGTTTATTTCTGACACCCATGTTAGCTTTCCGCCATAGAATAAATTTTCTTGTCTGGCTCCTACTGTTATTAAAAATTAATATAATTAAATTCTTTTTTATTGCTTCTTTTTTCACTAAACGTTCAGCTGCAAAAGCTTCTTTTTCATTTATATGATAACATTATGATTTTAATGGCATTTCTTAAGGGAATAAATCAATAAAAAATAACATTTTTTTTTATATATTCAAGTAAAAAAAAATAGGTTTAACAAATTTTTCAAGAGGAGAATATAAGTTTTTCGTTTGTTAACTTTTGTTGGGACCTTTTACGTGAACGAATATATGTGATTTGTTATGAAAAACAGTTTCATCACAATTTATTTTCTTGGAAACCAATTATTGATACTTCATGTAATCTTTGGTAATGTCATATTCTATGACATCCGCTCTTAAAAGAGAAGATTTTCATTCTTCTTTGAAGAATGTTTAAGGTAAATTTAAAATGGCGAGACATAAAATTATAGGTTTTCCACCACAACTGTTAACTCAATACAATTTACTTTAAAGCTCAGTTGTATCTAAATGTCGACAGAAAGATCTCTGGAATGGGGAAGTGGAATGTAAGGGAAGAAAGTGGAATGGTCATGGTCACTTACTGGAAGAAAAGTTTTCAAAATCGTTTAAAGGAGTTGAATAGAAACAAGTAAACTGCAAATATTTGGCTTTCATCACAATTTATTACACCAACTGAAACTACAATTATTTAAGGTTTTTCATGATCCAGGACATAAAATGTGTTACTCTGGTGTACACTCCCGGATACTGACCTTTTCCACATCCTATCCCCCAGCTTACAATACCCACTTGAGTCCATTTCCCTTGATTGACCATCAGAGGTCCCCAGCTATCTCCCTGAAATAAAAATAAACATTACACGAGGATTTTTCTCTAGAAATTTAACACACATTAAAAACAAATTGAAACTTACGCTGCAAGAGTCCCGACTTGGTTGTCCTGCACAGAGAAAATGTTCAACAATTCCTCCCGGAGCTGCTGGACCATACTTCAGTCTGCAATCCTGATTGGTCCAAATCGGAATGCTCACTTCTTGCAACTCTGCCGGTTGTGCACCGCCTAAAGTGTAAACACAAGAGGTCTAAGTTTCACTCTCACACTGCTGTGAAACTGAACCCTAATTAAAATGCCCTCCCTTCTCTTTTCCCTATCTCTTGTCTATCTCTTATTTCTCCTTCTCACTATTATTGCTGTCACTATTATTATTATTATTATTATTTGTTCTTCTTCATCATTATTATTATCTTTACTCTTTTACTATATTCTTATCCTCTTTCTTTCCTACTTTCTTTATCTTGCTCTTATCCCACCCGTACAACTGCCCTTACAGTCACATCCTATTTTATCCCATCCCTGGGGTTGAGGCGCTGTTCTGTCCCCTAAATAAAAAGACCCTTATGGCCAAACCAATAACAAATTGTCTCGCTTAGAGACAGATAATAGTTGAAAAGGGAAAAAAATTAAAATGCCTTCAGGCTCACGTACTTGCACTAGCATATACAATTTTCTGTACACAGACAAGAGGGTAAAGTGTTGTGTGGAGTTTTAAAGCCGTTTTTCATCTTAAGATATAAGAAAATGTACGGCCTGGACCAAGATGTTCTGACTTTTGGGGTCCCACAGGGCTACGCTCTGGAATCTGGACCTCACCCATGAAACATGCCTTATAACGAGTTGGTTCTGTCTACGGAAGTTAGTTGCTATATTTTACGGACGATACAGTTTTCATCGCGAGTGGACTTAACTTGGAAGACGCCATTGACAGGACGGAATTCAGTGCAGGCCGTATCCTTGACGTCATAAAACAATTAGGATTGGTAATAGCACCTCAAAAAAATTAAAATGTTTTCAGGCCCCTATTTTTCCGATTAGCAGACTCTTGTTTATCTGGGACTCTCGGAGGAACAGGCAGAAGTAAAGAAAAAATGCGCTACCTGAGAGTTACCATCCATGACCCTCAGCTCATTCCAATAGATGCCTCGGCGAACCACTTAAGAATTCCAATCGGAAGAAATACAATATTTCCATCGTGATAACATCCAAAAACATACCGGGAGTGAAAAAATGGGAAGGAAAGAGAAAAAAGAAAGGGACTCGAACTCGATTATTACTTTTATTCGATTATTACGATTATTACTCGATTATTACAGGGTCTTTGACAACTCAACTCTACATCCCTTTTTTTTTAATTATAGTTTTTGAGTATATCACGAAAATTTCGCCAACAGCTGTGCCTTGGCTCAACATTTAGCTCGATTTTGTTGCCTATTTAGTGAGTGTTCTGTAAGATTTTTTGACATTTTTACGCGGTTTGTTATACATTCAAAAAAATTGTTTTTCACCGTGGAGAAAGGCCAAAAAGGATAAAATTACTCCATCTAAACTTGAAAACTTACTTTCTCGAAGACTTCCCCAGCCTATAACAGTGGCTGGTTGACCAGCATAATTCTGATTTCCTTGAGGCAAACAAATTGGTCGAACAGTTCTACTAAAACTAACCGGAGAGTCCAAAGTTAGTACGGCTACATCGTTGTACTGAAAATAAATAACAAGCACGATAAAGGAAATAAAAAATGAACAAAAAACAAAATATTATGAAGAAATGGCAAACGAAATTTTGAAAGATTTTAACTGACTTCTGGTACAAGTTCAATATGAGCTGAGACATTTTCACTACAATTTTATTGCAATAAATCACCTTACCAAAGTTCTAGGATCGAATCCCCTGTGTCGAACCACTCTTTTCACTCTTTTTTCTATGTGTTTCGTTTCAGTGCTGATTCGAATGTTATGGTCGCCCAACCTAACCGACATACGAGCTACATCCCAAGAACTCATGCTGTTGAAAAATAAATTCTCAATTTATATCACCATCAACACTTTTCTCAGTGTTTTGTACTATTGTACATTAAAAACGACCTCTTCTGAAAAATTCTATAGTGGCTCACATAATTTTTTTTCCAGTTAAACTTCAAAAATAATTCTTTAAAATCTCAGTGGGTTGAATCAGCGAACTCGAGGGTGCAACAGTTTTTGACCAATTTTTGGTTTCTTAACCCATTTTGTGTCACGGTCCCATTTGGGGATCGAGTGCTTAAACGTGCCTACAACTTCCATCTGACCTCGAGGAACAAAAATTCGACGTTCACGTGGTCCAGTAGGATGTCATCAATATAAAGACACCGAAACTGGCCACGTACATGCATCCCCTTAGTCAGACAAGATCATTTTATCAGTTCAGTCGTGATTTTTTGTCGTTAGTGTGTTTCGTGAATTTTGAACGCAAAAAAAAATTATTTTCTCGGAGGTAAAATTTCAAAGTGGCGAATTATTTTTAATTGTAGATGAGTACTGTACACTTTAGTAAAGGTTCCACTTTGCTACTGTAACTTAAGTGGGAAATACAGCTCCAGCAATTTGTGGATCATGTTCCATGCAGAGTACTTCTACGTATTGTATATTGGATTTGCATTCTGTGAGTCATGGCTTCTCCACGTTCTGTTTCTTTTTAAAGAGACATCAAAGGTTGTACATATTATGATGACTTATCATCTTATTAACATGAGGACGCTGACAAAGGCTCTATAAATATTGTTGAGATTCCCCGTAGATGTCGAATTTTTATTTCTAAATGAATGCTTTCGAAATTTGTTGGGAATTCTTATTATCTTCTTCGAGAAGAGCTTTACTGGTGTGAAGAAATGGGTATAAATATTGAAAGCGTGAGAAAATGCATAAGTGGTAAAAGATAATTAGAAATCGAACGGTACCTTCACATTAGTAAAAACTCCAACTTACAATGCATGGCACCACAGAAACATAATAAACTGTTGAAAATTCGACCACTGGTTGACCAGGTGAACAAGAACTTACTGCTATTTGGAGTCTTTTCAGAAAATGTCAGTATTGATGAACAAATGGTTCGATACTATGGACGTCATTACCTAAAGAAATACATGGGGTGTGAGTCTATAGGATTTGGATTCAAGTAATGGGCGATCTGTTGCTCAAAACTGGCTGTTGTTATTAAGTGCAAGGGTATGAAGGCAAGCCAAGAGGTCTTGACTATAAAGCATCCATGAGGGGACTCGGAACATCTGTTGTCCTAAAGATGATTTCTATTTTAGAAACACTAAGAATACTCTGACAATATTTTCACCCGATCTTCTCTTATGAAACATATACAAGATATCAATGTACGAGCTACAGGAGCTGTTCTATTGAACAGGATGAACAATTGCCATGGAACACGATGAGAAATCGGAACAGACAAAGATATGAAAAAATCACTGAGGAAGACTTACGACCACCGATTTGATTCTTCCAACACTGGCTGTCACATAGAATGGGAACAGTTGCATAAGACTATTGACAAATCATGGATACAGTAGACCCTTGTCTAAACTATGGTGTAGAATTCAAGGGAAAGAATGCGTAACATACGATGTTAGCCTGCGCATGCAATGTTTTCACATATAGCATCAAAAGTACACGGCATTTGGCATGATCCCCATTTGGAGATCAAACTGCTTTATACAGATTGCGATATTTGAAAATGTTGATAATGTAAAAAGTGAAAATACTTTTTTTTTCTTACTATTGGCATTTAATTAAACATATATAAAGCAAAAATTAAAAAAAAAGTTAGGTAATAATGGGTTCATCACACATGGGACAGATAAAAATTACTAATTCCACTTAGTCAGAAACTTTTAAATATTTCATTTGGATGAATCCTTCAATTATAGCTACAGTATGCAACATCTCACCTTTCAAATATGTCTTGGTACACAGTTTACAAGAAAAGAATCGCGTTCACAAATTTCATGATTGCATGATTGAATGATCAAAGAGACTCACAAGGTCTCATCAAAACACCGATCGCTTCGCTAAGAGAACGATACAAGAAAGGAGCAGCAGTCTTGAGAGTTTTTCTTCTGAACAAAGCTCTAGATTCAAATACCTATGTTCAAAATTGTGTCCCGAGCGAGGACAAATAGCAGGGATTCGTATCTTTCCTTCATCAATAAATTACACTCTGATAAATGAGCTCGTGTTATTCCCAATTTGAAAATCGAATGAAATTTTTACTTTTTACCTTAAGACTCAGTCAACAGGTTAAAGTTAGAACAGAAATGCATAATAACTTCCATCAGTTATTTTAATGGCTTAATACAATCTCATTTGCATCAATATTATGACAATAAGTTTTTTTCTACTACTTGTCTTTTTAAAGTTTAACAGGGAAATTTTTGAGGTGTGGTGCACAAAACAAACGTTCAGTAGCAGTCAGTTTAATAAGGAAAAGTTTAAATTTATTCAAAAGAAGGAAGTGAAAGGCTGACAAAAAAAGATTCAAACTCGGATAAATCAGGTGTACTTTAAGTCGTAAATAAATCCTTACTTCTGGAAACATGAACGAAGTAACGACGCCACTGAGATTTCAATGAACAATCAATTTTAATACTTATTACAATTAGCTCTATTGGGTATTACTACTATAATTAAACGATGATAGATAATATTATCGAGTATTCTTGATTGAGTTAAATAAGAGTGGAAGAGGAGGGGGGAATCGGTTATTTTAAGTAGAATATTAATAAATTACAATTTATTTATAACAGAATGCAATATTCATAATAGAACAAATTTTTTAAGGAATAGTGCCGTTTAAAAAAAGTTTAAGGAAGTGCCGTTTAAAGGAAGTCGTGTGCATGTCCTCAGATTTCAGGAGTGATAGGTTTCAAACAAAATTAACTTAAAAGAATAAAAAAGAGGAAAAAAGGTAAACGAGAGAAAAATCAAAGATGGAGTGTCAGTTTGTTAGTTAAAATATTAATGGTCTAGTATATTCAGCACAGCTATAGATTATTGCTTGCTTCTACTTACTGAGCAACACAATGCGCCGCCGTTAATATATGTTCATTATCTATTAGAGAACCACCGCAAAACTGTCGTCCGCTATTAAATAGTGCTGCCTAAATAAACGATTAAAAAGCAAATAAACGTAAATTCGTTTATCACTAGACAAGGGGTAGAAAGGAAAATATTTATTGAATGATTTAGTTAAATAAAAATTAATCAAACACTCGGTCAATGATTAAGTATATGTATGTATATATACAAATTGAAACTTACAACCCAGGGCCATTCGTTGATATCTGCACTTTGACCTCCAACAATCCTTTCTTGGTCTTGGTAGCCATTCTTAGCTCCACATGATCCATCAAAAATTTCGTTGTCTGGTGGAGCGGGTGGTCCGATGGGCTTAAGAGGAGGATGCGTCGGTGGCCATTTAGTGGTCGGCCTCGTTGGTGGAGCTGTAGGCATTGTGGGACGCTGAGTAGTGAAGGTCGGTCGCGTTACCACTGTGGGCTTCTGTGTTGTGAATGTTGGTTTCTGAGTTGGGAACATGGGAGCGGGAGGAAAGGTTGGCCAAGTGGGTTTAGTTGGCCGAGAAGGGGGTGAGGGGTGGGTCGGAGGAGTTGGAGGATATCCTGGTGAAGGGGGATGAGTAGGTAAAGGAGGAATAGTGTGATCAGGAGGATGAGTGGGAATGGGAGGAATGGGAGGCGGCCAGTTTGGGGGTACGGGATTCAGAGTAGAAGGATCTGTGGTGGAAGAAGTAGTTGTTGTCTGCGTTGCTGGGGCTGTAGACGTGGCCTTGACTGGTT
Source organism: Columbicola columbae (assembly GCA_016920875.1). Taxonomy (NCBI): domain Eukaryota; kingdom Metazoa; phylum Arthropoda; class Insecta; order Psocodea; family Philopteridae; genus Columbicola; species Columbicola columbae. The sequence continues at coordinate 22,487,613 of JADMLL010000001.1, forward strand.
CTGTTGTTGTTTGAACAGGTTTAGTGGGACGTCCCGCATTTGGATTGGTGCAGCAAACACCAAATGCCTGTAAAGAAAATATTGATTATTCATTTAATCCAACATTAAATGCTAAAAGCAGACAATGAGAAAAATTTTGGAGTATAAACCATAGGAGCTACCGTTTTGGACTGATTATCTGAACACCTCTTACAAGCTGTATAATCTTGAGTAATAAAATTCAGTAACCTATGAGTAATTAAATAATGTTTGTTGTTTCAACTCGTTCTTTATTTTCTGTTTAGACCAGGGTTTCTTAAACTTTTTTCATTCACGACCCCAATTTATGATTGCGAGTTTCCCGGCGACCCCAAATAAATATAAAAGAAAGATAAATGAATATTTTTTTTGGTGATTTATTAATTAGGTAACAATATACATATACATATTAAAATCTATAGTTACAAAATTCGTTTAGAAACATACAAAAATCTAAAATTAAAAACTACACAAAAAGTTGTAAAAATTGTATTTATTATAGTTGCACAAATTATTATTAAATATGAATTATATTATATTATATTATATTATATTATATTATTATTATTATTATTATTATTAAATTGTATTGATTATAGTTACAAATTACATGCCCTACTTTTCATCAAAATTGCACTGTTTGAATGCATTTGTTGAATGGCCTTTAATATTTAACGCCTTATCAGCGATTGTGGGAAATTCAGTTCTAGTTCCGATACAGAATTCAGTTAAAAGCTTTTTTAGAAATTTTAGTTTTAAGTTTGAGTCACTCGAAAGCTTTTCACAAGCTTTGTTTGTGTGTGTAAGTGTGACTTCGCACAAATACGCATCTATATGGTATAAAATTATGGCATTCAAATATTTGAAATTAAAATCTCTCGCGACCCCAGAAAGCTTGCTACACGACCCCATTTGGGGTTGCGACCCATATTTTAAGAAGCCCTGGTTTAGACGAATGGTTGATCTCTGTTGCAGTAAATCTAAGAGGTTCAGTACATGTGAGCAGTGAACTTTTGATTGCCTGAAAATTGTTCTTAGTTATTTGGAATAAAACATCAAAGCTCACTTTACAGAAGGATGGGCACAATTTGATACTGAAAATAAATAGTGATATATAAAACTTACCTGTTCACCGCTTTCGGTGAAGTAACTGCAGGTGTCGTACACACCCAATACCCAAGACTCCCAGTTATTTAAATTGGGCAATTTGAAGTAGGGATAGCAAGTTCGAAAACTTGTGCATCTTCCCAATTTACCTTGACTCGTGATGCAAGGACCCGAGAGTAATGATTGCCAAGCTATTTGCCTCCTCCTCCTGGTGGGATTTGTCACATTTTGTACCAAAGATCTTGAGTACTTTCTTGAAGGAAGAGCTGAAAAAAAAGCTTCAGTTATAGTTCTGCAATATGTGAATTAAATGGTTTGGATTTTCCCCAACTCAAGATTCACGTGTTCAGTCAGTTCCCTTTGAAGTTATTCCGAGTGGGAATAGAAACGGTTCGCACGTACGGTGACTCGTTAACTAAAGCCCAAGGCTCGGATTGATACTTGGTACTGCTACGCAATTAAAATTCCATTTATTCTGAATAAACCGTTTAATTGTTTATTCGGCGAACTAAGATCGCATTAAAAGTGGTCAGGATATTTCAAGTATTTCAAGTTTTTTTTTCTAGTTTATTTGTTTGGCCAGTACAGCCGTGGAAAACTTGCACTGCTCTTAACGTTTGTATTGTTTTCTGTCAAGATGACTATTTGTCTTGATTCAAGGTTTTTGACCCGATAATGTTTAGTAAAGGAATATTCAATTTCGCTGAAAGGATTTGATATATCTTAGTTATCTTTGATGGGAGGGTTGGACTGCAGGAACAGAGTGCCAAAATCGACGCTTTAATTTAACAATTAAAATATTTTTTTTGTAAACTCACTGTCATGCTTTCATTTTTCTTTCTACTTGATCATGAAACCCAGTCTAAATTTGTTACAGTAAACTCAAATAAACAATCGTTTCTTCAAATACAACACATTAATAATATATTCTTGCAAACTAGTGCGCACCACTACTCGCTAGAATCAACACAACTCAGTGTCAGCCGACGAGTCATCAATACTCACCACAGCTCAGTATGCGGGCTTACAACCATTTCCACACATTTTCACTAAAAAATTTAAATGAGATCCTCAATTTAAAAAGAGAGTGATAGAAAAAAGAGACGATGGACGAGAACGTGGAAGTGCAAACTGCTTCACTCGAATTTCAAGAGCCATCACAAAAGATTTAAAAGCAGTTGAATGAGCGAAATAATAGGATATTGTCACTAGGATGTTAGTAATGTAATTGAGAGAGAAGACCATGTCGAAATAATAAGAATGCTGAAACCATACTTCCTACTATTTGAATCGCGTGCCGAAGTGAGTTTCAGAATTATTAATTAATCCGGGTGCTATTTCAAAAAAATTGTGACTATTTTTTTGATCAATTTCTCTGTGGGGATAGAAATGTTAAACTTTTCTGAGGTAAAAAGGTAAAAACCGAATTTTATTAATGTTATTAAAACTTTCGTGGCCGTTCATTATGAACTTGATGTATAAATGTTTTTTGGTTTTTCCACAAGCCACGTAGTTGATATTTCTGAACGGTCACTTCAGACACTACAACACACGACACGCACACAAACGAATCGAATTTATAGCAAAGAAAAGCCAATAGAAAAAATTATTATTATTATTATTATTATTATTGTACAAAATAATTTTTGTCAACATTTTCAGAGACTATATATCCCTATTTTCATAAAATACTTCAACATACTGGAATGGTATGAAATGGAATTTATTTGAAATGTACGAGCTCGTAAAACAACTCACAGAGAGTCAGAAAATAGTGAAAATTTAAAAATAGAAGTTGTTTTAAGCTCATCCGTATATTCTCTGATATCCATCAATCCTGACGCAAATATGGTTTATATTTATATGTAATAATAACAACAATAAAATCTGTTTTCACCAACAATTTTTCTCGTCTTTTAAATACAAAAGTACGCTGATTGTAATTAATTTTCATAACAATGTCAAATTCTTTAGCAATACTACTGTATTAATAATAAAACAGAAAAGAGTTTTTATTTATGTATTAATAGTAATCAGTTTGTTCAAAAGGCTTCTTTTGAAAGTAAACTTTAAATTGGTTCATTGATATTGTAATATTAATTTCTAAATTAATTCTAAATTTATTAAAGAAGAATAAAATGAACTAAAATTAGTGCAGTTTATAATCAGAATAAATGACACCCAAAATCTTAGTTCTTAATGGGAAAAGAAAAAAATCAGGTTCAATATATTTTACAGGAAAAAATTAAACAATTAGAATAAAATCAACACATAATGTGAAAATCGTCGATGAAAGCAAGGCTAAGGCAGACCACACTCATAATTACTTCTAATTTTATAAGTGCTATCAATATACCAAAACTTGATTAGTGTAAAGAAGATAAAAGATCACTGACCTCATCGCATTTAGTATTCATCGTTAATTTATTCAGCATTCACGTCGCATTCTCACTTACTATCGTAAATAATATTTTAAGATGGTCGTCGGAATGAATTTTGTCAAGTTTTCGCCGTACGTTGACTTAATTGCAAAGATAAAATTAGACGTAATTGGCCAAGCGAGGGTTGGCAAGTTTCTAAATTGTTCTTGTCATAGGCCGTCACTTTTTTCGATGGAACTTATCCGCCCGAAGACAAGAAATCCTCGTTTCCCAAAACGTGTTCTGGTTTTTGAACTAAATATCAGAAAGTTGCAGTGCTACGTTTCATGTTGAATGGTCAACCATCGCTGATAGGTCACAAGTCTTGATAAAAATTTTGTTTTTCTTCTTCTTCAGAGATTCACAAGCATAAAACTGTTAACCGATTATAACTGTGTGATAGTATAAAAATTGAGTGATACATTTGACTAAAATTGTATTATCACAATTGCTTGTGATTTTGTAAAAATCAAATATTTTATCTCATTTTTCACACTTGTTTTCCATGATCGAATTCGCTGATTCTGCATCACGAACCATTATCTTTATTATGTTAATTATATATATTTATAATTATTATGTATATTTCGTTAATTACAATTACCCCCCTCCTTTCAAAACAATTCAACTGTAGAAACCATAATTAAGAAATAAGATAGGGCAAAGTTATGTCTGAATGCGCCATCGAGAACAAATCCGATTCCAATTATGCAAATTGACGAAATAAACAAAATATTACCGTTTGCATTAATTTAGATCAATATTATTAACGCTTGGCCCTTCTTTGTTCCTCTGTCTTATTCTTGGTTTCAAAAGCCAGGTTCTCTTCATTTTTTGATTCCTACTAATTTTGAATTTCTAAAATTCCTTAATGTTATTAATACAAAAAGAAAATACACCTCCTGCCAAAAACCTATTAATTGCAGGATTCTTTCCAGTTTCATTACTCCGTTGAAACCTTACATGCATAACTTAATTTTTAAATTAATCAAAATTATTCACATGTTTTCTTTCCTTGAAAAATATTTTAATAAAAGTTTATCGACATCATCAAAAGTCATTAACCAACCTAGAAGATTATATGTTTGGCAAAAACCAATCGTTATAGTTATTTTCTATTATATTATTTTTCCATTATTTGTTCAAAATTTTAATTTTAATTTTTTCTTTTCTTTTCTTTTCTTTTATTTTAACCAATACTTAAACACGAACCAAAGAAGACTCACTATATTCCTCTGACCTCGAATTATTGCACTTTTTAGAATAAAAAAACCCACTGAATGGCTCGCTAAGCTGTATCATTCCAATACAGAGAAGATTTTTTTGTCACTTGGCAAATATGCTCGAAATTTTAAAATACCTCGGAGGAACAAGAGTGGAGACACTAGTTGCCTGGAAATAAAGAGACACCAGTCGCCCAAGACATTTTACAATTCAAATGTCTAAGCAGTTGTCAGGACTACTGTGATTGGAGGGCATCATTGGTAAGTTATAATTCATCACCCATTCCAGTCCTGAACTAATTATTAATATTGTAATTATTCTATATACACATTTTTTGTTGAAATTATAACATTATATGGACAATTTTTACAAGTATATAATATGCATATTAGTAATGCTTATTTTATAGAATTGTCAATAAGAATATAATGATACATCTAAGATAAAAATACTAACATACAAGTTACATTACACTTTGCACTCTGACAAAAAACATAATTCGTTAGTCGTGAATTTTTTTTACACTTATTATTTAAAAAGAAAAACTTGACACTTGAATCAACACACACACACACACATTGGACACAACAGGCACGCCTAAAGCTGTATACATTCAGGCTAGTCTTTGTGCTTAAGAGCTAGGACCCTTGTTACAAAAATTGAAAACCTGTTTAGTTTAATGATATTTGTGGCAAATGTTTAAAAAGGATTCATCAGTTTTGTTCCGATTTCTAAGGTCCTGCCATGCCACACATTCAAACAACATGTGGTCGTGATTATCTTTACAGTTTAAGCTGCAATCGAGGCATCTGTCTGAATCTGTCAACTGAAACTTATTCAGAGAGCTTGCGAAGTTCCCATGTCCAGAAAAAATTGTCACTGCCATAATTTATATTTACTATTTTTGTTCCTCATTCTATCTGCGATGTCTGGAAAAAGCTAAAAGTAGTTCGGCCTTTTTGGAGGATGCCCACTATTTCTGCCATTCCCTATAGATAAAGGAATCTATGTCTTTTACCTATAGTTGTTTAGTTGCCGCTAATTGTTTCATATTTAGCTCTATTTATTGAAAGTTAGCTGGAGATGAGGCTCACAAACTGATTACTGAATAAGATGGCGCCCATTCAAGGGGCAATATCCTTGCAACAGCTTCGGTGGCCTCATAAGATATCGAGTTATAGCTTTGAATGGTTCTTATTAGGTATGATCTTTTTAAACTTTTGAGTTTACGAAAGCTGCACTATTTAGTCTGCGATAGTAAGCAGAGGAGCAGTAGCCGAGTATGACTTGGACTATACCCTTGAAAAGGGTTACTCTTTGCCTATAATTGACCCCCCAAGTTCTATTCTCTAACGTTGATAGTTTCTTGTAGACAGATCATATTTTAGATTTCAAGTAGTCAGCATGTCTCCGAAATTGAGCTTATTGTCATTGATGACTCCTAGATATTTTATTTCGTCCGAGAAGTTTGAGAGCATCAGAATACATAGCCACAGCTTTTTCTTAAGAGTATCGCGGTTTTTTTTTGTAGAAATCAGTATTGGATGTGTCTTGCGGGGCTCAATTTCTAGACGAAGCTGTTTAGGTTGTGATGCACCTTTAAAATTTTCAAGTTAACCGTATCCCAACCACAAGGATTAAGTCGCCACAATTATACACACATTAATATTTTCATTTATTAATGTTTGATATCGAGGGCTTTTTTAATTTTATCTGGATAATATGCAGATTCATGAATCTTTCGATGTTCTCAGTTTTGTTTTTTTTCTTTCCTTTTCCTTCTCATTCTCTTTCTTTCTCAATTTTTAATGGGTTAGAAACTAAGTGAAAACTTATAACAAATTAGAAGAAAAACCTAAGATTCTTTCTTGGAGGGAATGTAGAAATCATTTAAGAAATCTACACATTAACTAGTCAGAGTAAGAACTAAAACAATTTTTTGTACTCTGAGGAAATCCAAATTAAAGGATCACCCTAGTTAACGGGCATATTATCTAAGATGTTTGCACTTTAACGGTTATATATATGTTCTGGTGCGTGTACAAAGGTCTGTACCCTTTCTTGTTTGCTTTCTTGAAAACTGTAATAATTCGTTAAGGAATAAAGCAAGTGATAAACTTTAAAGAGTAATCAATGCTATCACGATGTTATTTTTATATGGATGAGTGTAATGCAAGACTACATACTCAAAGCGAGCGGAATTCTAACCTAAAAAATTCATTTCAATATTTCAAAAAAAACGTTAATAGTTAAATTTAAATGAATTCAAGTGCCAAAAGACATGAATGTCAAGCAAATGGCAGAAAATCACTCCTGAAACGTAGAATATACCCAGTCTTACCCACGTTTCCTTTTGCGCCTACGCACCTCGATTTTGCCAATATAGACTCAACAGGAGATTTGAGCCGGCAAACATACATATTTGTCATCTTGATCTCTTGATTTATATCGATGTGATCTTTCAATAATAAAAAAACTTGTTACAATGGCTTTGAGTTTAGCAAATTTTGGTGTTCTGAAAATTTCACCCTGAGTATGGGCATTAAATTTAGGAGTTTTATTAACTTCCTACGGTTTAGTCGAATGTTTTCAATTATTTTTAATTATTTTTACATGCCTTCTGGTAAGACAATAGTGCTTTTCTGGGTGTTTTCAGATAAAATTTCAAAGCGATTTGTTGATTTATGGGTTAGAAAAACAAAAAAATTGTAGAGAAATGTAAGGAGACGGAATTCACAAGCAAGATTCAACAGAAGTCGGAAGAAGAAACTGCATATGTTTGTTTGTTCAAAAATTCAAGTCAACAGATTGGGCTGTTAGAGAAGATTAAATATTGACGTCATTTTGCACCAGTCTTATTGCGTTAGTAATATTTAAGAAGTTCCCTTCCTACAAATGGAAAATTCGCTTTACAAAGGTTAAGGATGATTAAAATTGCGATATGACCTGAATAGGTTTCAAAATCAAGTTCTCAACCGCGATTAAGTAAACTATTTTTTTTTCAAAGCATTTATTTATTTTACTTAATGTTTTAATAAAAGTTGGTACAAAACCGACATGTCAGGATCAACTTGTACCCATTCGACGACGCATACTTTCAAGCTCATTAAGTTTTTTTTTAAAATTAATATATTTTTTTGTGTTACAGTTTTTCACTTAAAATGTGAGGTGCCTGCCCTACCCTATTTGTAGTACCCTCGAAAGATTTCTACAATGTGAGAATCTTGTCACGGTAAGTGACGGTGTCACGGTCATCTTCAAGATGAAGATGAGCGCCCATCTCAATCTTTGCTACACCTTCGCTTGTTGACGGCTCAGAATTCACTAGAAGAAGCAGAGATGAAAAGAAGAGATGAAGAAGATAAATACAGAAACTTTCTTCAAAGACGATGATTTATGAACACGTTGGTAATTCCTAACACTAAGAAAGAGCGATGCAAATCAATAAATAACTAATCATGCAATAGAAGCGAGATACCATTTAACATTAGAACTACGGCACTTTAGTTTAAGCATAAGTCAGAAAAATATAAGGTACTTCGATTTATTTAAACACTATTGCTAACAAGTTCTGAAGTTTCTACATTGGTTTCGGACTTTGTGAAAAGTCGCGAGACAAAAACCGAATTTAAGAAATTACTTTGTTTAATTTATCCTTCCTAAATGACCTTTTAGCTGTTCCTCCTGTTGTACCTTCAGTGTCATTACATTTTTTAGGCCAAAAAATTAAATCAAAAGACGTTTGTCTTTCAATACAAGCATTAAGTAAAATTTTGTTTCAGGTAAGAAGAAAAAACATGTAAGCCTAAACTTCTTTTAAAAATTCCTTTCAGGTTTTCAGTGGACTCTAAAAATTGCGAGAACCGTTTACTTATAAATTTCCGCAGTCATCGCTTTTATAATTTTTCGTTCAGTTCACCAAATCTTGACCTTTAAAACCGACACCTTTCGCACGAACATTTTAACTAGGTTTTTAAGTTATTGATGACTTTGTTTGCTTTGTGGTTTTTCTCTCTGTACTATATGTTGGAATTTATTGGCGGCCACAAGTAATCCCCCCTATTTTTTTTATTTAATAAAAAGAAAGATGAGAAAATTCCGTTAACTGTAAATTCATTTCAATAGTAACAAAATAGGCATTTCTTCAAATATTGTACCGATAATAGAATTTTTATAAACTACGTACAGTATTAATTTTGAATAATTTAATGGTGTATTGGCGAAAAACAGTGCATGTTTACAAGTAAATTAAGGACTACTCTCTTTTATTTTTTAATCTGTTAATGAAGTACGTTGTTTCTACTTAGGGATAATTTTAAACTAGAAGTTATAGACCAAGACGTGCTGCAGAGGCTGCCTTTCCTTCCTTTTAAATTCTACAAGAATTATATTACTCTTTGTGTTTTAAAATGTTCGAATTTCAATAAATCACCTTTGATCTGAGTCTTGGGGAAGACACGTGAAGTGATTTTTAAAATACGAAGTCACGGTAATTCTTGTAGCAACGGAAGTCACCAGACTTTGGAACACAGTGTTAAAATTTGTATTTCTGAAAACAAAAGCTCAGCGCTATATAACGGGTTTCCAGTCCCTCTCCTTTCCCTGCCTCAATTAATAACTTCTTGAGAACTACCTGAGCCATCGGAAGTGGGTGCGGATTCAAGGTTACCATAACTGGATTTGAAATAGTACAGAATGCACCACTCGAAAATATATACTTTAATATAAAAGTGTTTTAATTGAGAAGTTACTCAATCTGAGTTACGATTTAGAAATCCTGAATAGTGTACAAATCATGATTGTTACTAATCAATCAAAATTTTTCAGTCAGTTCAGTCAACATTTTTTTCCTTTCATTTCCTCATTAAGTTTTTTTTAATGTATAATTTCAAAATTGACTTCTTCATTAATTTAATTAAATTCGAATAAGTATTTGAATTGATAATCAAATAACCACTGTAATAACCATTGATAATCAAAAGACAAAATCGACTACATAGCAAAAACCAAAAAATTTTTATATAACAAGTTCACTAGATAGCAGCGGCAGCAATGATAATGATAATAACAATGCAGAAACAGCGATTGTAAATGGTCTTGTTTGCGACCAGGATTTTCTGACAAATAGTAAAGAATTAACTGTGGTAACTGAAGATCTTTTTGAAAATTTCATTGTCTTTTGGGAGATAACAATCCCTTTCCACTCACGTTTATGCTTTTACTTGATTTGTGTTAATGACATAGAGGAGGCTTATGTAAAAAAGTGTGGGCACATCATTTAAGATGGAACATTCACCTCATCGAAGGCTGAAGCTTCAGGTCAGGGGCATTACAACGTTCTCATTCTTCATTTATTTTCATTTTTTTGACGCCTTAGCTGTCATCGACTCCTAAAAAAATCATTCACAACAAATTGTTCTGCCTGAGAAGAAATCACTGCTTACAATCTTAACCAATAAATGATTACATTCTAAAGTCTAAACAATCCGAAAAAAAGTAACTGGAAAACTTGTTAAGATTAGACAAGACTCTCGTTTTTCAATTTCAGAACCGACGGTTCTATTTCTTCTGATCTTTCCTAACGCTTAATTTAAATGTTCTGTCAGTTATAGGAGTAGTAGATAGAGTAAAGGCTGCTCTCTACAATTTAATTCGTTCTCCTCTTTTTTCTTTGCTTTCAAGGCAATCCCTTTGAATTTCCTTTCCATATATATAAGGTCAATCTTCTATAAAAGCTAAGGTCAGGAAAATAATTTCGAGATAAACATAGGAATAAATTCTTTAATATTATATCTTTAAAAGGTTCAGGCATGAAACATTGCCTACGGCCCTGACAGTCGATCTTGTCTAAATAAAAGTAAAAAATGTTGTCGACCACCGTTTACCAGTTTTACTACCGGAAATCGCTTAACTGGAAATGTGACCACTTTTTTTTACATTATTTAATACATTATTCGAGCGTCGGTTCCAGGTTCACGGTTTAGTTGTCGAACCCATTCAAATCAGTTAACTATCGGTTTAAGACACCTGTATACTAAGGAAAAACATTCTGTTACATGATTACCCGAGGATCTTTTTCTATTCGGTCTGTGTATTTACTAAATAGATTTGATGAGCAGAGAGAAGTTTTGCAATTATCCCCGCCAAGTTTTTGCCCGAGACTTTTTACAGTTATATTCTTTGGCCATTTGTTACAAAAAGAAATTGAGTAGGGCAGGAACATTGTAAAATATTTATTTTCTCATATCTTTCAAAGCTCTAGTTAAGCAAAATGAAGTGAACTATCTTGTTTGCCTGAATTTTCGGTGACATTAATTGTCAGGTTACAAGATCGATTATGCTCGTCCTTTTTCTGAATGGGTGGTGACAGTACCCCTTTGTGGATACAGACACCTCAACGTCATATCAACCGTGGTTTGAGAATGTGGGTATCGAGAAACGATTATATATCTCATCTTCACGTTTGAACTGAAAATTTCTATTGAAATACAGTATAGTGTTAATATAAAGAATTGGTAAAGGTTTTATTTCCGTCAGGTTTGCTGAAACCGTGAAAATTGACGCATGGAAAAACCGCCGCAAAATTACCAGAACATTTCTTTGCTTAGAACTATAGTCATTGTATAAAATTGCTTTTGACTTATTAATTATAATTTTATTGAATAAAGTTTGAAATTGGCGCCAAAATTTAATGTATCATATGTCAGGTTTAACTGACAAAGATTAGCCTTTAACCAGTGAGGCAAAAAAACTTACTCTCGATAACAAAAGCATCGTCCGTCTCGTAGAAGTGAAAAGCATTTTCGGGCAGTTCAGACTGAGGCGTCGATTTCCCATAAAGGCTATTAATCAAACTAAACCCCACCACATACAACACACACCATTTGCACATATCACTGGTCCGAAATGAATTCAAAGTAACCATTTTCGAACTCATTCACTTGCAACCCAATTACAATTCTGTCGAAGTTTCATTTTTGTTTCATCGTAATTTCAGAAACATTTACAATAAAAGAAGCCTACATCCATGGTAAGATTCTTTTTTAAAGTAAAATCACTCCCTCCAAAACATTCTCCCTACCACCGATCTTCTTACTCTTCTTCTTTTTTTGCGACGCCTATAGAAAAGTTCTGCAAAAACCCAACCAATCACAGGCCACCAGAGATCGTTACTCTTCTTCATTGTTACATTCACCTGAATTTTCCGCAAATTTCCCCTTTTCTAATTTCTTTTTATGAACCCCTAATATCGACGATAACCCGTGAAATGTTTTCATAACCTAAAATTCTGGTTTACCTTTCTCTGTGAGATCTCCCGCTAAAACAAAGGTTTGGAATCAATTTCTTGGTTAAAACTTAACTAAAACCACACATATTTAGATGAGTAACCTTTTACAAGTAAAATGAGGAGCACAGGATATTATTTTTAAGGAAAAAAAATTCAAACAAATAATCGCACATTGTCAAAGATGTGACCGGGTCTCTTTAATCCTGATCCTAATCACTTGGTTTTTTGTCAGTACCCCCATACCTCGCTTTACGGCCTAGACACGTTCCACGAAACTTGGCCGTAAAGAGAAAAGCCGTATAACGAATCAAGTATTCTAACACAAATTCATAAAAAATCAGTGAGATTGGTTCCAAATTTGTTAAAAATGTAACATGGCTTGTCATTCAAAATGCATTTTATCTGGTTTAAATCAAAAATACATACATAACAAGTACATAGATTTGTACATAAAATAATAACAGACAACAAAAACCCATAATAATCCACAAACAAAAATGAAACAACTTCACGTGAAAAAATATGTGTACGTATACACACATAATTTTTTAAAATGGCTTTGATCAGAAGACGATGAAGAAATTGTGATCTACAGATCACTGTCGTAGTCATTTTTCGCTGGCAAGGATGGCTCTGGCTTAAAAAAATTGTCCAGCGTTGTTGGTCTTGCTTACTTGTCTATTTCATTCTTCGGTTGTTTGTAACAGCTAATGGCTGAGTTACTTTCTCAAGAAACTTTAGCGCTACGTTCGTCATCAGGATCGTTTTCATGGAGGATGTTTATTCCTTGTTCTAAATAGCTTTAAGTAGATGAAACACATGACGTTCGTTTAAACCTTCAAAGACGAGATTATGTTCTGGATCCAAAATTTTTTGCCTAATTTCGGGAAGGAAATTAACTTCTGTACCAGTTATTTGACACATTTTGGCCGTTATATCGAAACATTTTAGGCCGTATATCGAAAACGTGCCATAATTGAAGAAGGCCGTTATAGCGAAATGCCGTATAAAGAGCGGCCGTATAGCGAGGTATAGGTGTATTTATTATTTTTGTCTTTTTGGAGCCTGCTTAACTGCCATGATAATTCAAACGCGTCACAAAAAATGTGAACAAAAGGAACATTACTGAAAATATAATAATTCGCAATTATTTATTAAAGCATAAAATCATAATGTGTCAAGTGATAAGTAATAAAACATTTTATTATTTCTGTTTTGGAAAAATTATTCGTTTCTGTGACTTAAAAAGTTTTTATCTGAGCAACAGACCAGTCCTTAGATCGTAGACACGGAGTGGAAATCAACGAATCATCTCATTTTACTATACATTTAAAAGAAGGAAGCTGGATGTCCTCAACTACCAAACATCTTTTTAACATTAAACAAAACAAAGAAATAGAAATTTGAACACTTGCAGCTTATTTCAAATTTCTTCTTATGTCGAACTTTCTGACGATTAATGTTCTCCAGTCTGCGTCAATCAAATATTCGAACCCAGATAATTAAAAGTCACTGGACAAAATGGTCAAGATGAGCGTTTTCGTAAGGATTCTCTGAAATCATTTCACGTGTACCTCTTATACCCTTAGTCTTTAAGGACTGCCCTTATTATCTAACTATTAATAAATATAGTTAATATTTACTATTTTATTCACTCCTCAAGTAAAAGAAGTTGATTTAATTAATTTAGAGGTTGGTATGTATTTTTTGCGGTTTTAACTTCTCACTCTAGTTCAGCATTTTCCAAACTGGGAGTGGACTCTCCCTAGGAAGGAATGAACTAAGGTAAAGATAGGAGCAAATATTAGCCGGGGTTGACAAAAAGAAGTGTTCTTGGAACTAATACAATACCTAACATATAGCTACATATTAACTAATATGCTGCTGATGCTAACCTTTCCCGTAGCAAACATCCCACACTCAAACAGAGTTTATCTCAATAAATTTTTTAGTACTAAAATTTTTTTTTATATTGGTAGTATTTTATTATACAAAGTGGAAAAGAGGCACTAAATGATCAAATAATTGTCGTGGAAAAGTAAAGTTTGGAAACCACTGTTCTCTACAGCAACTAAGAGCGTAAATAAGCAATTTTACCTTATTTAAATAATTTTATTAAAAAAATTCTACAAGGTAGAGGATGAAAATTGCCAGGTAACATATCTCTTTTAATACCTTAAAAATATGTATTGAAGAATTTTACAACACCTAAGTTATAACAAAATAAGTAACACTCTTCAACAAAACTGACGGAAAATCTTCTGTTGATTGAAAAAACATTTGAAATCAAGTTTTAATTAAAAAACAGGAAAACTTCAAGAAAGCCTTGAGGCAGACTGCGTTTCGTCAAAACTACTCTAAAATTCAAGAAAAAGGTATTTCAGCCTTATTGTCTTTTGTCCCATTGAGGAAAAGTGGGACAGGAAAGAAAGGGAAATAGAAAGGAAGACGGGAAAAGAGGAAGGAACGTCTTTTTAACAAAAATTTGTTGGTAATTTCTTAGCGGCACTTGAAAGCAGGACTCGAGGTACAAGAAGCGCGACCTTTACGATTTAGCCAAGATGTGAATGATCTACCACGCCCAAGATTGTCATGATTATTATTTTAGTCGGCTCTTAAATCAAGGTCCGTAATTAGCAAACTAGTTATGTTTGCCAGCCTTGATTTCGAGACGATCATTGACTCCTTCCTTCCAATAGTGCACGAGTTTTTCCCCACCCGAGATTTGGGCACTTACTTCGGCTATTCTTCTTTTTAACCGAAATTATCAAGAAAAGTTATTTCTTAAGGCGACTACATTTTTCTTTAATTAGGAAACAAAACCCTTTTCTAACGACTTCCACTCAAATTTTTAGTGAATGAATCAACCGAATTTATAAGTTTCATTTATGAGTCACAGAGTAGTGAATCCAGTGTCGCTACCTAGGTCTGTATCAGGAAAAGTCAATTAAATAGCGGGACAAACTTCCAACTGATTATGAAAGAAACCTGAATTGAATCAAAGAATATCCAGAGGCGTCACTTAAATAAAATGAATTAATATTAAAAAAATTATAAAGTAATTTTCGCTAAGTGTCAAAGCCACTGGTGATTGACAAGATCGATGAACCGAGTATGATCAACATTGGAGTCGTTTGCTCTGGTCACGAGGCAAGCATAGGAGTTCTTATTACGCATGCGTGAAGAGCTAAGTGTTACGTTAGGGCAGCAACCTCTGCTCACCATTTTGTATTAGTATACAACGCATGTGATAATACTAAAATCCAGCTCGCAATCTGGGTGGTACTTTCCTTTCCTTGCTCCACGACTCACTTGAACTCAACAAATAGTAGTTTAAATTTCCAAAGAAGAGGATAAAAAAAACGAAGAGTGATCATTATGAAATCCAGTACATACTAGATTCACTGCAGCCTGACTGAACTCCCATAACAGCCTATTATTCAGACGTGACTGTTAACATCATAACCCTCGTATGCTGGTTTCACGGTCAGCATTCCGACCTGAAATCAATTTTAAGTAGCACCATTTGAATGATTAAGAAATCTCCTCGGTTGTCATCGTTGGAGCAGGGCCGGTAGAAATCGGGGAATCGGTCACCGGTCTACCCCCATTATTATACTTCCTCGGGTTTTCGTGACTATCTCTGGCACCAAACAACTCTTCCGAATTCAAGCAATAAATTGTTTGGCTTTACCAATGAGCTTGGAACCAATTTAGTCTCAAAAAGGCTTTTCATTTTTTATTTTCTCTCAAGTTCAAATTCTTATCGAACCAAATACAAAATAAAATTAAAAATACTAAAATCAATCAAAAATCTCAAACCAGTTTTCTAAATTGTCAAATCGAAGACAAAGAACAAATGGTCGAACAGTAAATTCATCGATTTTATCAGTTTGTTACACCGGAAAATATACATCAATGAAATTTATTAAAATTGAGGGGTTAATTCTCATCGTTACGCACAAATTTAGTTTTGTTAGTGACGTCACTGGGAAATTTCATCACCTCTTTGAACGGAAATAAATTGAATGCCAGGATAATTGCTGCATTTACCTCACGATCAACACATTTCAGGATACAAAAAGAAAATTTGTTTATTGGTTTAAACTTGGTTTGTACGCTTAGTAGACAAACGCTAAGTCACAATCAATTTGCTAAATAACAAAAAATTCCATGAGTCACTCACTAAGTCGTGACTCTTTTTTTTTTGCCCGGGGAAACCTCTCGAAGGTTGTCCGTCCTGCCTTTGGGGAGGCAGAAGGGAGTATGTAGGATTTGCACCCACTAAAACTCCTGAGTGGACACCATCTAGGCTCGGACGGTAAGACCCGGGAACCGGTGAGAACTCTATCGCAATCCTACCTCGCCCGGCGATGACTTTATATAGTCTAACCTCTCCCCTCAGTCTGGAGTTGGTCCACTCACCAGACTTCTCCTCCGCAAACGCTTTATTCCGGAAACCCATCCAAGTTAATCCGGGGTACGATCCCGGAGGGTACCGCGACCCTTCCTTTCCCGAACTCGTTCGGCCTCCTCCTTCAGCAACATCACCTCCTCGCAGAAGGAGAATGCAGCCCAGTTCCTCTCACTCTCGAGGATCCCCAGTATGATCGTCGGGAGGGAGAGATCCTGACCCATTACTGCGCAGAGGTGTCTCCTCTGCCCTGACCACGCCGGGCATACTCCCAGCGTATGCTCCGCCGTGTCCTCCAAAGACGAACAGTGGTGGCAACGCATCGTCGACTCTTTCCTAATACGCCACAGGAACCGCCCGAAGCATCCATGCCCGGTAAGCACCTGCATCATTCTATAGGTCAAGACACCCCATTTTCGATCCAACCAGCGGTCGAGCACTGGCTGGATTGCCCTCAGGGTCCTCTGGCCAGGACCAGAGTCCTGGGCCAGCCGATCTCGCCATCTCCTGATCAGACCCCTTTGGGCTTGTCGTTTTGCAATCCCGAGAAGGCCCCGCCGGTAGCCGCCCTGCTGACGAAGTTCCCGTCGCATGTCGAACATGGATTTGTAGGACTCCGCCAGGAGGCCGATCGGAGGACCCCCAGTACGTCCGCCGCTGCCCCGGAGATGATTCTGTACCCCCGCGAGAGACCCCCTCGACGAGTCAAAGAGAGGCACTAGACCCGGCAAGTGCACAAGTCGTGACTCTTATCAAGCACTATCAACCACGAATAACACCATGTTTTTTTGTTACGAATATATAAAAACATTATATTGTCCATACATATCTGTTAAGTCTTGCAAAAACTATTTTCGTCTAAATTAGAAGAATAATTTACAACAAATTTATTAAATTCGTTTGAATATTGACAAAAAACAGAAATAAGGGGATCATAATAATACTTACGGTCAAGGGGCTTCATTTTAATAAGAAAACATTACGTCTCACAGGGTTAAAGGGAAATACATTATTCAGGAAAGATGTTTTCAAACTGTTTTGTCCCCAACTCAGTCCAAGGCAGAAAACAGAAGTTTCTGGGTTTTGAAATAAAATATTGGTAATAAATTGGTTCAAATTGAACAAAAATTTTTTTAATATAAGTATACCTATATATATTAATCATTCATTTATTACTTTTTTAGTAAGTTTAAAAATATTTTTTTAATAGTTCACAGTCGATAAAAATTCGACTTATAAACTGCTAAAGTTAAAAATTAAATTAAATTAAAAGTACAACAAATTTTGCTTTTCCTTTGTCAATAATTACTAGAAATAGAAAAAAGAACAGTTTTTCGAAATTACGAAAAGGAAATATACAAGTAGAAACTCTTTTTATTTTACAAGGTTAAACTAAGAAAAAATTTTATGAAGATAAAATTTTAACAATTTTAAATTATCTAACTCCAATATTGCAGACGTCATTTTTATTCATCACATTTATTCTAATTCCACTTTAAAAAATCACTTTTTATTTGGGAAACATATCTATTTATACATCTATAATTTATAATTTTAAAGTCGAAATGAGATTTTGGCTCCATAAATAAAAGATAAAAATAGCAAATTCAAAATTATGGAAAGTTAAAAACTTTTAAAAAACACTGAAAAAACTGAGTTAAATTTAATTTTAAAAAATCTGGACATATTCTGCTGAGATATTATTAAAAATCTGCTAAAATAACATAATAATAATTATACTGGTATTTTAGTTTTAGAGCATAATTAAAACAAAGAAAAATTTGTTAACAAATACATTTTCGGATTTCAAAAAATATTTCATAAGGGACAGAAACAATTTATAAGTTAAATTGAAGAGTTTAAACTTTCCTGAGTTTGGTTTTTCTTGAATTGATAAATTTAAAGCAGCCCCTGGTAGAAAAAAAAAAATGCAAAATACGAAATGTGATAAGAGAAAAGTAGAGAAACTCGTTTCTGTTCAGACGTAACTGAACTCTGTTGAACTTAATTTTATAAATGCATTTTATTCGAAAGTTTATTTATATTTAATAAAGTCTCAGCTACACAAAATTTATTATAAAAGATTTAGCACAGAAATTTCGCATTGTGAATAATGTAGACTAAAAAAAACTGAAGAATATCAATGGGAAAAATGGAAATTCTCTAAGAAACATTTAAGATGTAGCTTTATAAGAGTATTCTTTAAAAAAGATAAGCACATTTAGAAATATGCTTCCTCATTTCTTCTTTGATTGCTTGCAGTGTCTGGACGGTTTCCGCTTCATTCATTCATGTAGATAACAAAAATCAAGAAATCCAAGCAGTTTTAGGGCTGAATCGACCCACATTTGAACTATAATTCGGACTAGTTTTTTCTTTCATGGGTGATTTCTCACCGGTTACTCGAAAGTTTTGAGATTTCCATAGTCGTACGCAGCCATCACTGAAAAAAAAAATCCTTTAATATGAACTGGATTAAAGATAAATTGTTCACTAGAATCAACTGACTCATTGAACTGCATCGAACCCCGAAAAAATATGAATTATTCTCAAGTTTGTCCACATTTATACTTCTATTTATTTTTCAATTGCTATTAGCCACACGGATGCCCATTCCAAGTGAGAATAAAACAGCGATTCGAAATAAAGAGGAATAGAGGGAAATCCTCAATTATTATAACGACCGCAGTTCCTTGTTCACCCATCTGCATTAGGAAAAAGAAAATGGTCATGGTTGAAAATTAATCGTCATGATGGAATCATGACACAAAGCGAAAAGGTGGACCCAAAATAACCTTTCTGGAAGCACAGTTGAACCCATTTCAAAAAAATAAATGATTCTACTCAGTGAATTCTTCAAGAGAGGTTGCCTATTCCTGAATGCTACTTTTAAGATGAATATTAAAGATTTATATAAACTATTCATTCAACGGTCCGACAACCAAATGGAATATACTTGGTATACACTAATACACACTGCAGATTTAGGATTATACTCGAATTCATAATTTATGTTACGTGGCGTTCATTGTTTTGCAATCCGAAAGAGGGACGCCGGATTCCTTAAGATTTGCGATAAATGCTCCATGTGCGACATTTGACACTTTGCTCCAAGAAAGGTGTCTTCGACACTGAGCCACCTCTCCCAAACCTAACCGCCGGATTTGTGGAAAGCCCTTCCCTTCCATGATCTGAATTCTTCTGGGAGTTTCTTCAAGATTTTTAAATAGAGGTAATGGACATTAAGAAAATAGTTCATAAAGATTTGAAAGAGTCGTCTATCACTACCTCGTGCACATGAAGTTCACACACAAAAATTAATAAATGGTTCAAATTGTTTCACTGCCACAAAACAACGAGAAATACCCAAAAACAGTCTTTAAAAAAATTCCTCAGTTCGGAGAAGTAAAGAGGACTCTTAAACGTTTAAAAATATAAACATTATACCTTTGGTTTTATTCTTAGCAGAGCTGCGAAAAATAATGAGGTGACGACTGTTAATTTGCAAAGATAGAGAAATTCGATTAAAGAAATTTTGTTGGTGAACTGAGGCAATGCATGTGTGATGTTGAAGGAAATGATGTGAGAAGGAAAGGAATGAAATGAAGAAATTAATGTGAATCGGATAAAAGAGGTAAATCATAGAGAAGTATTACTTACTGAAAAACGTGATTTTTTTTTTTTTTTTTTTAAAGAGAGAGTTGAAACATTTTTCCAGTGGACATAGACATTGGAGAGAGTGACTGGTGGGGGCGCCACACCTTCACCTCCCCAGTGCTGTAAACATGCAAAACGTCAGTTCCATTTTGTTCTTAATTTTTTTTTCATACTCAAAAACGCAATCCAACCAATTTATAAACTAGTCTACTTACTTTGAAGCTGTAAAGATATGAGTGGAATTTACGGCGACGTCATTTATAGGAGAATTGTGTGCTTTTAACTCTCCTAACAAGCAACAGGACTCTACGGACCAAATTTTCAGGATTCCGCTTCTGCAGCCCGAAACAAGTTGCTGACCACCAGGCATAAGTACAAGACCGCAAATCCAATTAGAATGTGCATTATTGATTGACTGGAATTCAAATTTGGAATTAACAGTTCTAATCAACATTTATGAAAAAAAAAAAAACAGAAAACAAAAAATTGAACAAAAAAAAGGTTAAAATAAATTTACTTGAATTAATTCCTGTCTCGTTAAATCCCATTTTTTGATGCACATGTCTCTAGAACCCGAAAATAAAATATCACTGTGCAGAGCCAGAGACTGGATTCCGTCATAATGAGGAGGATTCAAATTCATTTTCGGAGAGAAAACGCCTCCTGAATTACCATTAACCTCGAAAACCTTTATATAATGATCTTTAGATCCAGTGACGACTACGTCCTCTGTCTCGGACAATTTCCCCACAGCCAAACACATTACGGCCGCTTGGTGTCCTCCAGCTAGCTTACCCGTAGAGCTAAACCTGAGATTGTAATCAACTGAAGTAAAGATTGTAATCGACTCAACTCAATAATTTATATCTATTATTCCAAATTTCGTAACAGTCTTCAAAGAGCTTCAAAGACTGCAACTTCCTCTCTTTTCTTTTGACAAAGAAGCATCTTCAAGCAAAAGACAGAAAAAATCCAACAATGTACTTACGGTTTATATTGCTCACACTTTATTGTTTTTATTTATTTTTTATCAAAAACCTTAAAAATTTCACCTTAGCGAGAACTTTGCTCAAGTGAGAGCTTTTCAATAAAGAACTTCTTGATTAGAAAAATATCAATATAAGTATGAAAAGGTTTCGAAATGTTTTACATGCAATAATCGTTACATAAAAATCAGAATCTGAACTCATGCTCACCTTCTCAAATCCCACACCCTCACTCGGTCTCCAGCAGCGGTGTACAGAATGCTTCCATTTTCGTTTAGTGCGACATCATTCAACTGCGCTTCTCCTTGTGGTATTGTAAGTGTCCTCGATTGAGTTGTTAGAGATACAGTCCCATTAATTGTTAAACCGGAGGAACTGAAAATTCCAAAAAATTAAGTATAAATTCTAGTAGACAAATGCAAAAATTAGGGGGACCTTGGTAAGGTGTAAAGCTCAATTCAAAAGTTAGGTTTTATGAAGGATAGTTGTTGAATGAATAGTTGAAATGAAGTTGTTATAGTTATAAGTTAAGTCGGTAGGGGCGCTGAGGTCATGGTGGCACGAATGGTGATTCATGTAAGGTTTTTGATAGAGGGAAGTGAGGGAACTTCAAAAGGCATCTGGGAAGTTGGCCCAGATAGTGTGGGATTTTACCCACTAAACCCACACCTTGACACATAATGGACAGACAGACAGACAGAAGTCTGGCCTGTCCTGGCCAGGCAGACGGACGGAATACAGACAAGAAAAGACAGAAAAAGAGAGAAGTGAAGAGAAAAAGAAAAATTCTTTTTTTTGAGGCTGAAGAAGGGAGGAAGGCTATAAGGTGAGACGGACATTTATAATGGGCAGGTGGGTGATGATGGTTTGGGACACGGAGTTGAACCGGGAAGCAAAGGCGGGATCGTAAAAGGGGAGGGGGGAAGGAAGTCGGAGCTCCTGGGAAATGGGGACAGTGTACTGTAGGAAGAGAGGACAGGCCGTCAGGATGTGGATGGAGGTTTGGGGAGAGGAATTGTCGCAAGGACAGTTTGGCGTCAGGGATCGGCGGAAACGGTGGAGGTAGGACAGGAATGGTCCGTGACCAGAGAGGATTAAAACGGAGGCGCGATTAGCCCATTGAAATGGAGAGGAGGAGGACAGAGATCGGGAGGTTGGGAAAAAATCATGTAAGGTTATTATATAGTTATCGATAGAGCTCGTATGTAAGTTTATTAATTAAATAAGTAACAATTAAAACAGAAGTAGTTCCAAAGTTGTAGCAAAATTTGAAATAACTCAGGATTTTGATATTTTAATGATCAATCGTCTTCTAGCAAATGGGCTTTTAAAAAAGTCAAAACCATCGTAAACGGTGTTGGTCCCAAGCTTATCAAACCACTGAGGGTTTAAATTAGACGTAGCAAAGCAAAATGAAAGGGAGTAATAAAAAGTAAAAAACTTTCGTTTTGTCCGTTTGACGAATAAAATAAAAAAAAAGGAGAGAGAAGTAAATACCATAAAGTTTTTATACATCGTGATGGAGATTCTCGCAAATCCCATACTTTCACGTAAGCGGAGGAAACGGAAAATAAAAGTTTGCTAGATTCGCAATATCTGACTACTTCCACGTTGTTTGGGTGTCCAAGCAACGATTGTACTTCCATTCCACAAGTCAAGTCCCAAACCTTAACAGATCTATCTGAGAAAAGAAAACAGTAATTAGAAAATTTTTGGATGGCACTTTAGAGTTAAAAACAAATTTCTGAAAACAGATACCTTTGGAAGCCGTGAAAAGTAAAGTATTTGTTGCGCAAACTGATAACACAGCATGTGAATGACCAGAAGCTATATAGGCGCATCCAAACGGAGCTTTCGCGTTCGTCTGAAATTTTTAATAATTTACTCTAATTAAAGTTAGGCAGAGAATAAATTATCGAACGTACTACAAACTCACTAAAACATGACCACAGGCTTTTAATATTTCCAAAAATTTTTCCACAAATCGTTAAACTCACCTTGCCCGAGTATTCAGAAATGATTCCGCGCCCTAGGGGTTGTTCCACATATTGAATGCCGCCGGTCAATCGCGAAAAAACATTTTCTCCGCGACTGTTGAACCTCCGGTATGTAGTGGGTGACCCAGGAGGACTCTCCGTTGACTCCCTGGCCGTCAGTGGATTTAGGTTAGTTAAGCTCTCATTACTAATCATGATGCCAAAAAAAAGTTAGGAACGATTGCGCGTGCAAACAATGCGAACATCACGAATACAAAATGCATATGTGCTTTGGGCAACAAAATTCATATCTCTCCTACTTCCTCTCCTTTTCTTTTTATTTTTAACGAACACGTCTTTTTTTAAGTTAATATTATTAGGGAGCAATTGTACAAATCAGACGTATTCAACATTCATAAATCGTGTTACTTTATTCGATCAACATTACCTTCAAACATTCACGAGCAAACTTGTTAAAAAAAAACAGTTAACAGATTAGGTTGATCAAATAAATAAAAAAAAAGTTATTATCATTAAACTTTTATTTCTTGTTTAAATCCGCTTTTACGTTAAAAGCAATCTCAAAATTCGATACCTTAAAGTTACCGTATTTTTTTCCATAAGATTTTTATCACAGTTTAAAAAAAGGTTTAGAAGTCGACACCCGAACCATTTTGTTTTGACAAGTCATCACACTTATTTTCACAACTCATTCGACTGAAAACAACGGGGACCGTCCACTGAAAGGTTAAATAATTACAACATGCCGGAAACGCTAAGAGACTTAACATGCAGAAAAAACAAGTCTCAAAAAAATTAAAAATTCACGTCACCCCAACTAACACAAAGTCCAGTGTTACCAAAAAAATGGAAATGCATAATATTACAAAAACGGAATTAACGCAACTGAAAAAAAAGGAGAAAAAGACAATTTTTAAACTGAGTTAAAAGACAAGTATTTCCGAAAGAGAAGAGTAAGTAACATAAAATAATATAAAGAATAAAAAAACAGACGAGCTTTTCAATCAAATCAACTGCAGTGGAACCTCTCATAACGAGTTGCTCATAGCGAGAAATTCGCATAACGAGCCATATGAACTGCAAAAAAAAGTCTCTTAAGTCGCAAAACGAGCAACATTTATCATTATGAGCGACATGTACATGTGGAATCCCCCGACCCGTAGAGAAAAAGACTTCAGAACTCCGAATCTGGGCAGATTCAAAGCTAAATCTTTCTCTACCCAAAATTCCTTAATTTTCACTTTCATTCATTTTCAAAATTAAACTTTCTAGCTTCCTTTTCTTTTCCTAGCTTTCCTTCTTTTCTCTTCCTTTCTTTCCAAACCCTGACTTCCATCCCGAATTCTGTTCAAACTTTTCTAATTGAACACAGTTTTTAACATGACGGATTAATACAACAATCTTTTGAAATAAGAGAAATGCTCAAAGCAAAGTGCTTCGTACATTGAGAAGCATCGTCCTAAATAAGACAGTAGCCATGTGCCACGAAATTCTTCAATGATAATTTGGTGGTCACATTTTTGTCAAATTTTGAAGCGCCGGCAAAGATAAATAACTCCAGTATGTTAACTGTTTTGTAGTAAAAAGAAATTGGGTACATAACTAAGGAAATAATCATATTTGACAACAATTTACATGTATTTTTACTTAGCATTTATTACACTACAGCATGTCGCGTATTTTTGTTTAATAAGTGCTAAACAAAAATTTTTGTTCGGCCTAGAACGCATTATTGTTTTATATGGAAAAAATTGTTTCGCATAAAGAATGTTCCGGATTACGAGTAAACCTATGGAACGCATTAAACTCGTTATGAGAGGTTCCACTGCATTCATTTTCTGAAAATGAAAAAACAAACCAACTGTATGCTTTAACAACTTCGAAAGAGGATTTGAAAGAATCAGGTCTACGATTTTTATTTAAAGTTCAATTAAAATTGTAGGCTTAATTTTTTTAAGAAATGAAAAAGTTGGGCAATAAAAAATCTATATCAATAAACATTTAGGAGGGTAAAAAAATTTTTTAAATAAGAAAATTTAATTCTAAAATAGATTAAAAGCGACTAAGATTTAAATGCATTATTTTTAGAACTGCTCAAAAAAGTACGTAAAGGATGTGATATATTTACAAGCATATGCTGAAATTAAAATGAAATACTACAAAATTCACTGATCTATTCAGGGTAATACATCAAATACCGAAAAACACTTTTTCACCAACAAAGCAATTACTTTTTGGAATCCTCCTGAAGTCAAACTTATTGTTATTGCTATTAAAATATTAATGGTTTGTAAACATTATTGTTTAAACTAGTTTATTTATATCTTTATCAGTTTTATCCTGTTTATTGTTATAATTATTTTTAAGTAAATCGTATAAATATTTGAGTGCTGCAAAGCATAAAAGTAATATCAAATTGCAATAATAAAATACTATTATAGCAAACCTGTAATAAAAAAAAAGAAAAGTTACACTACTTCATATCGAAAGTATTATAAGTTTTAAAATATTTTATAATAATCAAATCAACCAAACACTAGTGATTGTCTCAGAATACATTTTATTTAATTTTTTTATATTCCTTTTTTTATTTAAAATTATTTACCAATAACTACACCAATCAACTAAATCAATTTTTAAACATATTTCAGTTTAGTGTAATAAAGTCATGGAATTACTTTACACAAAGTTTAAAACCCTAGGCACTAGGGGCACTTTTATTTGTACCTGTTTTAGAGAAAATTATTCATCAATGTATTATTAAATTAGGATTTCTTCCATTTTATAGATGACCCAATTCTGAAATCCTGGAAGTAAACAACTTATTTCTACGTAAAATCGATTCATTAAATCGCCGAAATTAACGATTTTTCAGGGAAATGTCACTTCGTCATTTAAATGTGAATTACTACGTTAGCAAGCGTTAACTATAATGAAATAAAGCATTCGATTAGACTGCGTTCTTGGAAAATAAAATTATACTCGACAGCAGAAATGTTTCAACAAATTGCATAGGCGCGAGAGCACAAGCACGCGTACTCATACATACATCCATACAATATGGGTATTTTTTGTTAAATATCCCAATGATAAGATAATAAAAAAATTAAAAAATGGCAGGCCAGTTCTAAAAATGAAAATTTCTACATTCCAGAAATTTTAGAAAGCAAATCTGAATTCCATGCATGGCTTAGCCGAGCGAATATTCAAAGTACTAATGGGATAACTTTTTTTAAGGCATGGAACTTACATATCCAATTTAGTGTTAGAAAGGTTAACAGTGCGCCTGGGGAGCCTTGGAGACACCGCCTCAGGATAATTCTTTCTATTTGTCAGAGAAATCTCGGGTGCTTTTGTAGTTATTAATCTGAAAAAATTCAACAAATGATTAGTCATTTTAACCTGAAAATATGAATATCGAAACTCAATACTCATACAAATACTAGTCTTATATGGAAATTACTCATGTTGTATATTTTTGTATTCAGGGCATTAATGTGGGAGGAGTAGTGTAGTGGTTAAGTTCCTGACTTGGACGCAATGATCCTGAGTTCGAATCCTCCTCCCGCATCCTGTAATACCCCAAAAAAGGTTGAAAAACGGGATTAAAACCACCACCAGTATTCAGGGCATTAATCTTTTCAAATTAGAAATTGACTTTCTTAATTTTTTACTAGTCACAACTTAAGTAAAATTACAATTTTGGACTACAAAGCTCCCAACACTTTTGATTCGGGACATTCCAAATATCTGCAAATAAATTAATAATCTCAAAAGATACGAAAGAAAAATAAAATTTTTGTGAAGATATATCGATTTAAATGATAAAAATCGCACATATACTTATGATGACAACCTTCTATTTGTATCCAAAAAAAATTTAATTTTTACAATATGAAAAGCAGTTCCTAAAAATTAAAGATCAAATTATACTTTTGAAGCTTCCACTTACTTTAGAGAGGCCGGCGCGCTAAGTGTGTGGGAAATATTTTTATTAGCAGATACAGCTTCCTCGTCTAATTGGTCCTTATTCTCTAAAGGATACAACAAATCTTTTGGAAGCGCCGTCATTCTCCTGTGTTTTAGTGAATCAGAAGACAGGTTTCCTTTTTTCCCATTGAGGCCCCTGACAAAAAAAAATTGTAACTTACATTCGAGAATAAGTCAGTTAATTTGAGCAAAATTTAATTTATTAAGTATAAAAACTAAAATTTTCAATCCTGGTCGTGGAGCTCAAAGTTTTTTTCAAATGCATCGACTAGAAATGACCAACATGACAAACAAAAAAAATTAAGGAACGAATGCTAAAAGTTTTGAGATAAAAAAAAAAAATACCTATTTAGCGGGTTTTGAGAAAAAGTTGGAGAAGTAGATCTAGATGAAGTAGGAGAACTGTTTTCGGAATCACTTCGACTAGTATTTGTTAAGGGTTTAAGGCTATCCAAATCAATTCCCAAGTGGTGGCTTGATATTAAATGCTGCAAAAGTTGATTTTGAGTGTCATTGTCAGCAGTCAACTGAAAACAAAAATTTTTTATTCTACAATATACTGCAGAATATAAATATTTAAACTTCAAAATAAATCAATCTTGAGAATGGTTGCCATGTCTTCGTTTATAAATAAGATGTAACACTTTTGGAATTGGTAAATTTTTACCTGTTGAACTTTAGCATTCAAACTTTCTAGGGTTAATTCTGATCGAACATTCGAAACAGTTTGGGCTACGATTAAATTATAAAGCTTTTCAATTAAATAACGACCCTCTTCCGCTGTATTGACCGATTGCAACATCAACAAATCAGTTTCGCTTTTTGAATCCTCTATTTCCATAATATTATGCTGACATTCTGAAATAGCTTCCTAAAAATAAAACAGAATTAGGAGCTTGGCAATTCTAAACGTTATTTTACTCCATTTAAAGCTCAAAAAAAGGGCTTTCAATCATACAAGAGAAAAACTATTTCAAGAATAATTTATTTAAAAAAAAAACCAAAGGATGTAATTAAAGTCAACCTGAATGTAGTCCATATTGGCTTGAGCAGATTCTATTTGCTCTTCTATGATTTGAATTTCACTGGGATTTGCGCTTCTTAAAAGTTTTAGAGAGTCTCTTTTTTTCATTAACTGTTCCAATTCTTTACCCAACGATTCTCTTTCGTTTATCAATCTGAAAATGAATTGATGATGCTTAAAAGATTATGTTTCTTAAAATTTTCTTTGGGCAGGGGGCACTTTAAAAATTTGAAACACACTCCTAAATTTAGCACTACGGATATTGCAAAGAAAGAGAGAAGCAATTTTTTTTTTACTTATTGCCAGTGGAATCAATTGAGCCAAACCGTCGTTATAAAGATGTTTAAATAAATTAGATATTTTCAATAAATTAAAGATGTTTAAACTTTTGGGGTTCTTATCATACTCGAACTTAAACATATCAAACCCAGGATAATGTCTCTCTCTCTAATATTAGTCTCGTTTTTTATCCTGATGAGATCACGGCCATTAAAGTTGACAAAATATTGAATTTTATTATAATTTAAACATGACGCGGTGTTCTTACCCAGTTTTTATATTGCATAATTTAAAAATTTTAAAATACTTCACACTTGCATTTTTCAATTTGATCAGATTTAATAGCTTAAATCTGGTACCCATAAAATCTTACTAAATTTAATCTCACTCATCTTTGAATTGACGAATAATGGCAAGTAAATATTTTATGATTCAAAACCAGTTTAAACTTCACACGTGCGGAAAAGTAGAGTTTTAAAAAAATAATAATAACTTGTTGGACTAATTTAAAAAGAGTGTCCATTCGCTCAGTCTTGTAGTAAATTATGTTTGCCGATTGGCTACACCAAAGCCTACTGATGCTTTATTATCAGGCGATGCAAAAAAAATTATAAAATCATAATGAATATTATAAAGATCGAAGTGTGACTTCATATCACTTACTTTTACAAACTTTTTAAAAAACACTTTCTTTGTGTGTTTAACCATTAGTTTTATCGAAAACACTTTTTATAAAAACGTTGAAACTTATCAGGTATTTAAACTTTAAGTGCACAGAGTAGGGAATTTATAAGACTATTATTTCTGAACTTCCTATTTGTTACAGTTAAACAAAGAGTTAAAGAAGACTTTAACCCATTTCGTGTCATGATCCCCATTTGGGGATCGAGTGCTTAAACGCACCCACAACATCCATCAAACGTCGAGGAACAAAAATTCGACGTTCACATAGTTCAGTAGGATCTTACCAATATAAAGACACCAAAACTGGCCACGTACATGCATCTCCTTAGTATGACAGTATTTTCACCGGAACCTCTGTTATGAAACATTTACAAGATATCAATGTACGAGCAACAGGAGCTGTTCTATTGAACAGGATGACAAATTGGAGGAGACAAAGATATGAAATAACAACGAGGAGGACTTACGGCCACCGATTTGATTCTTCCAAAACTGGCTGTCACATAGAATGACAGCAGTTGCATAAGACTGTTGACTAATCATGGACATATTAGGCCCTTGTCTTAGGGTAAATTATGGTGCAGAACTAAAGAGATAGAAATTCAAGGAAACAATGTGAAATATGTGATGCTAGCCTGCGTATGCAATGCTTTCAGACATAGCATCAAAAGTACGCGGCATGTGGCATGATCCCCATTTGGGGATCGAACTTAAATTGCAATTTTTGAAAACGGTGATACTGTAAAAAGTGAAAATACATTTTTTTTTTTCTTAATATTGGGATGTAAATAAACGTAAATGAATCAAAAATTAAAGAAAAAAAATTCGGTACTTAATGGGTTAACTTAAAAAAAAACGAAAATGAGTTTCATGTAGAAATTGTCAAAACACTGCACTCATATTATAACAGAATTGAACCCCAAAATTACAATGATAATTTAAAACATCGCACCTTTCCATTTCCTTTTCCGACACCGCTATCGCTTTCTTGTTAACTTTAACCTTGTTGATATTCTTTTCCATCGCGGTCCACTTATTTTTGGCCTCTTTTGGCGAGAAGTCCTTACTGTTCGGTCGTAGAACCCTCCCCGCGGCTCTTTTAGACATAACTCCTTTTGCTCGCGTTCTCAGCGCCGTCACCTCCTCGTTTCTTCTTCGTAAAACGGCTTCTTTCACGCGGTTTTCGGCTTGAAGGGATCGAATTTCATTTTCTCGTCTTCTCGATTCTTTCCGCAACAAAGCAATTTCCTTAGTTTTTTGCATTTCGATTTGCTGAAAAAGATAATAAACAATTGTTCAAAAAACTTGAATCCTAAAAATATACGGCGCGCAAAGACCTCGCTGTCGCCGTTAAATAGTGATTTTTTTCGCAATCGCCTAATATTTCAATATAGAAAACTCATGTCAGAAAATATAAATTCATGTCAGCACGAAATACTTTCGTCAGACAAGAGTTTAAGTTTAAAACCCGCGCCAAATACGAGAATCGTTTAAAAATCACTTTTTTAAAATTTATTATTCCCCTTCTAACTGCCACCTGCCTCTAAGCCAGGTATTAAGTAGTTGATCTGGCTTCAAAGGGACTTTATATCCAGGTGTTGTGCGACTAGGACCACTCCGGTGCTGAACCAATCACGTTAATATGATAAACCGGTCAGCACTTAAATTACCAATATGATCTACGCTTAGAATTTCTCAAAGTAAGCTGTTGGTTGGCAGATGAATGAGCAACCGAGGTTTCTTTGTGAAGTAGGTGAAATAAATAAATAAATCAATCGCTAATTAATCAATCGCGATCAAGTACATCGTCTTTCAGACATTTCATCGTCGCGTCAAGTACAACTTTCTTATTCTACACAGGGAACGGACCATTGTTTCAACCCCACGTATAAGATATTGTACGTGTCTAGGGATACTATATACAGGATGAGAAAAATTCCGTTTTAAAGTTAAAACAAAACCACGGGTTTTTATTCTAACGCATTGAAATGGTCTTCTTTCAATTTTAAATAAATAATAGTATTCGTGAATTTCTGCGTTCTGGCCTTCAGAAATGAATAAACATTGCCTTTTAACAATATTTTCTATTTACCTTATGCTTTTGAGCTTCTTCTTTCATTTTCTTCATCAGTGTTACTTTGGCACGTTTCATATCCTCAACTTCCGCTTTCAAAGACCGCAACTGACCACTTTGCTGGTTTTGTTCCTTTAAAAGCTTCGCATGTTGCTTTTGTGCTGACTCCAAGCGCTTCACCTCCCTTTGCATTTCGTTCACTTTTCTTTCGTATTCGTCTTTCACTTTCTTCATCTGCAAAGAACCGAACGAGAAACTAAAAAACCGTTTAATCAGTCAAAAAGATCTACCACTACTAAGGACTTTATTTACAATAGTTCTTAACTTGCAGTATTCCACAGTCAAAATTATTTTGGGATTTTTTTAGTTGATTTCTGTAATTTATCTGAAAATTTTGTAATAAAAATATGACAAGTTACCGATGGTAATATAAAAAACGCATAATATATTTCATAGTGAGTTTTTCGTTTGACAGGATCTTTAGTCTGATCAATTCCAAAAGACATGCTTTTCATGCTTGATCTATTAAATTTAACGGCCTTAAAACAATACATATTTTGTTTAATTTATATTTATTGAATAACTGATCTCTGAACTTGATGAATGTAAATGAGATTTAAAAACAAACTATTGTAAAAGCCTTTCAAACTGTGTTCAATTACACAAACTATTTTTCAATTCAATTTGAACATCAGTGGAAATTAACATGAATAAGAAAATACAAAACACTACACCATCAAATATTATACTAATACAAATAATATCGCTGGTTTGTTGATACACATGATGTAATATAATAATAAAAATAAGTAGTGAAAAAAAGAAAAATAAACCTTGTGAACTCTATAAAACGATTACCAGTGAACGATGTCAAATGACTCTGCAACTGGCTGTCTGAACTGCATAAAAGCTTATTTTTTCCGGAGCACTGTATTACAATATATATATACACTAGTGTGTCCCAAAAAAAATAAAAAACTTTTATTTAAAGACGCATACCTTCTTAATTTTTTACAATGATGGTAAAACAATCGTAGGTGAAATTTTAGTACTTAGGACGACAGGAACCCGTGCCGACTTTCACCGAAACATATTACTACTTAAGGGCTTAAGCGAACGTAAGCTTACATGTTGTTCTGGTTGTTGTATTGTTAGTAGACGCATTGTTTTTGAATAGTCAGCATGTCAGTGTAGTTACGCAGTTCTACACAAAGTGTATTTTTAGTCGGAGACGCCAAACATCAAATAATGAGCTCGAAACTACCCTCTAATTGGCAAGTTTTGGCAGTACTCCTCTTTACAGTACTCATGAAGTGTATTTAACTGTCAATGAGGCGCACGTAGCGACCAATTTTTACCTAGTAGTGTGGAAAAAACTAAAAAATTTGTACCAACTTTGGGGGAACTTATAGAAGCATGCTCAAAAAACACAACACGAATTTGAACAGCGTCGACAAGAGTTTGTCAACAATTTAAATAATTTGTTTGGTACTTCACATACCTATGCGCTTCAATTAATAAAAGAAGATGAAGTTAGAATCATCTTGCAGCGCCAGAGAGAGCCTGGTCGACCTGGTCGTTTAGCTGGAGTGAACAAAAAGTTGATTCATAAAGAGTAAAGAGTGCGCGTCAAAGCTATCGAGGAAGAAAAACAAAGAGCTAAATATTTTTTTGCATCAACTCCTATGACATCGTTCTCCAAACCGTCACAAAGCGATTCGTCTTCTGTTTCAAACGAAACCGTAGATCTACAAGGGGGTTTACATATAGTAACTGAGGAACACTGCCCAGAACTATTAAAACCCACACTCCAAAATAGTAGCAGCACTAGACAGGGATTCAGTTTTTATCCTTGAAGCAACTATGGATGCACTCGGATATATTACTGAAGAATTTTCAATAAGCAAGTCCTAAATTCAAAGAACTCGTAAGGAAAACCGAAAGAACGCTCTGTTGCCATAAAAGCTAATTTTCAAGCCCAGGTACCAAATTTAGTGCCTGCTCACGGGGGTGTTAAACTACTGTAGAATTAAGATACTCGAAAATCAAATGAAGAACGTCTATTAACAATATAACTACCACAGCAACATGTAAGCTTACGTTGGCTTAAGCCCTTAAGTAGTAATACAGGGTTTTTGTCGTCCTGAGTACTTGAAATTTCACCTACGATTGTTTTAACATCATCGTAATAAATTAAGAGGGTATGCGTCTTTAAATAAAACTTTTTGATTTTTTGGGACACCCTAATATACACTAAATATATATTTCCATTAGAGTTGGCTCATGGGATGTAGAAAGTAAAAAGTCTGAATCTTGAGAGATCACGAAATGAGTTCCGACCTCCCGAATCTTAGGCTTATCACATAGAATTTTAACGTCCGATCCTCCCGAAATAACAAACAACTGTCGCGCACGGAAGCAAACAAAAATTCCTTTCAAATGTAAAAATGGAAAAGGAAATTTTAATATAATTGTAAAATGACACTGAAGGAAAAACGTAGAACGCGATATATTTGAAGTGACCCTGTAGAATGAGGTGAAAAAAAAGGACAAGTAACTTAGTAGATCAAACTTAACAAATCATAATAACAGGTAAGGCAAAATTAATAAATGAATCGGTTAATTGATTATCGATTATCTAAAATGTTGTTAGGCCGTAAAGGAAAGTTAACCAAATCGATTTTTAAATTTCTTACTTCTGAGTCACCTTTTCGATGTGGAAACTGAAAAAAAACATGACAAATTATTTTTTTTCCTGCAAAATCTTGAGTGAAAAACAGGAAAAAAACTAAATGGTACAATTCCTTTCACAACCCACCTTGTCTGAAGGTTGATTGTGCTGCCCAGCGAATGATGCCAAAACTTTATCACGTTCTTCTTGAGTTGCTCGAATCCTTTCTTGTAACTGTAAAAGTTTCTCTTCATAATGTTGCTTCATGGAATGAAGTTTTTGTTGAGATCTCTCTAATTCTTCAATTAATTTTTGCTTGATAGAAATTTCATTAGTAAGTTCGGCTAACTCAAGACCGTATCTGGACTCGTTATCTTCAGAATCGGATGATTCCGTACTCGAATCTTCGTTGTCGTTAGCTATAAAAATTTCTGATTATTATTTGAGTCTCTGAAAAAGTTTATTAGGCTGAAGGGGACACAGTAACAGTGACAAGGGTTGGGCTTAGTGTTGGGTAAAATAAGAGTGTTAACGGAGTTAATGCAAGACTTAGGATAGATAAGGGGCACCATATTCTACATACATGTAAAAATTAGTAAAATGAAAAATATTTATGTATGTTAGTTGTAATCCCTCAAAAATTTATTTGTTCTTTATTCAGTACATTGCAAAGCCCAAATTAGACAAGCAATTGCTGGCAATGTATTTTGTAAATAAATAAATAAATAAATAAAAATGTTTATTCAAGTGAACGTACTTCTATTTTCAGCGTCAGAAATATCGCTCTCCGCTCCATTCCCAACAGATTCGTCGTTTCCGTTTTTCTCTCTTTTTTCACGTTTTGATAAAAGTTCTAAATCTTTTGACAAATCCAATTTGGCTTCGGCTATTAAATTACTAGTTTCGCTAAATGAAAAATTGTGATCTGGAAAAACCCATGACATAGCGCATGAATAGAAAAAGGTCATTCAAAAGACAAATGAAATATTCAAATTAAAAATAAGGACTCACCACCAGGATAGAGTACACAAAAGGAAGGATCAAAGACTTTAGGACATGAAGAATAATGTAAGGATGTTTTCTTTGAGAAAGGAATTTCGTGGAGTGTATGATGGCGTCTTCGCCACCCAACTTCGGGATCCATTCTGGAGTTCAATTCGCGTGCAGACCGAGGCTTCATCAAAGTAGGATCAGGGAATCGAGTCTCTATACTATACTGAGATGCTGAACAAAAGTACCCAAATTTAAACAGAAAAAATTCAATCGCTCCATTCTGATAACTTCATAAAAGAAATTTTTCAAACACACCAATGAAACTTAAAAAAAAGTCAAAATTTTTGTTGTAGTACATGAGAAAGAGCCCAGAAACGAATTCCACGAATAAACAGAAAACTGATGATAGGGAAAGAAAGGTATTAAACTGAAGGTATCACTAGGACTAAAATTGGTAAACTACAATATTTTAGGGAAATAATGGTGGTCGTAAGCAAAATATACTAACTCGTAGGCGATAACAGAAAAGGCTGATGCCGCGAAGAAGTTTTTCTCAATTGCTGGCACAGAGCTTCAGATTCCAGTAACTTGGCCTGCAGTTCTTGAATTTCCTTTAAGTAGCCCGTTATAATTTCTGAGACATCGGATCCACCCTCACTGCACTTAACCCAAGAGCTGGCTGCCTTCTCCGCCAGAAGTAGAGTATTCTTCTTAACTAAGCTATCTATTGTTTCTTGCATTGCTTTCAGTCTTGTACGTAAATTATTTGCCTCCGTTTGCAGCAACATATTTTCGTGACACATATCATTGACTACTTCAACTCCTTCCGGGCTGACCAATCGCTTACCTAATTACGGAAATTCTCATGAAAAACTAGTACTAATAATCAAAGCTCCACTTGAATCTTTTACACAAAACACAATTTATTGAAATGGCAATGTTTACCTTGTTTATATTCCAACAATTCTATTTGTAGTTCCTGAATTTGTTGTCTGAGCAAAGCTATGGTCTTGGAAGACTTGTCTTGATTAATTACTACCTTATTCTTAATGTTTCGCGCTCGATTGGCATAATTTAATGTGTTCAGAGTTTCCATAAAATCGCTGTCGCTTGGAGAAATGCACGCAATCATTACAGTTTGACTGTTCCCTGACGTATCAGATAAGAATATAATTTGAAATGAATGACAATCGCGGGGGAATATGACTACCCACGGAAGAGGGCTAATGAAATAATACCATATAACCTACCCCCTAGAGAGTCTTGCAATAGTCTAGTCAATTTTGAATCCCTGTAAGGCACATGAAGAGCTTTTTTGGTTTTATCACCTAGTGCTGATATCACATTACCAAGAGCAAGCTGAAACGATAATGAATTTAAACGAACTAGCCAATTTCGCCTCCGGCACTTTTTTTTATATCGTTACTAATGACAGATAAATGTCCCAATATAATATTCAATTTGTTCATCTTTTATACTAAAATCCCACGTAAAAACCATTTTGCAGGTAACTAACATATAATTAAAACCATATTATGATATATTGTATATACAGTGCGCGTATATGTAAAATTCAAAGATTTAATTAAATAAAATAATTAGCAGCCTACCAGACCACCATTTATTGAAATTCCCTCTTTGGCTCTTTCTCCAGTGGCTTGTGTCCTTTTCAAACGTTCTGAACCTGCTAAATCGACAAAATGAAACTTGGCCGATAGGGTAGCAAATTCATTTTTACCATTATTTTCTGGATCAGCATTATCCTAAAATCCAAAGTAAAAACCAGCAGATTTTCATAAACTACATAAATAAGTGGTACGAAATCGAAACAATCAATCATATCAGAATGACCCAAGCTCGCATTCACACCTCAATTCGGACTAATTTTTGCTGCTTTATTAAAAGAGTGAAAATGGCGTGACTTCTAGAAGACTGAGAATTCATTTGTGTAGCGCCGGTGGTTCTTGATAAGGCACCCTGGCGCAATAGATTCAAAGCTTCGGCCACACTGCTCACTGACTGCTGCGTCATGCCTTTTACATAAATACTTCCATTGTGATCTTCATGGATTTTAATGCCCTTAAACTAAAATAATCGTGTAATAATTGGCGGCGCTCATTCGGTTAATATACAAAGCTTACTTGCTACTAGCTTGCTTGCTTACCCTACTTATATAACCCTGAGTTGGATCCAGCAAATCTATAATTTCATCATTGTATAACTCCATAAACTGAGCATCGACCTTGAATTCGGGAGGGGGCTCTCCATTTTGCCGAGCATTTTGTATTCTCTCCTTTATGCCTCCGAACAAGTGACGAATGGCTCGTGGTAAGATCCCAACTTGATGTTCGTTGATTTCCACCTCGAACCCCGTTCCCATTGTGTAAGTTTTTCCACTTCCCGTCTGAAAAAAAATTCAAAAACTCGTAAAAACCATATTTACCAAAATCTAATACTTTTGAAGTCATCCTCAACACGTACAATGTACGCTCAATTTCGCGGTTTTTTTCTTTCAAGGGTCGTTGTGATTCTTACTGACTTCAAGGTTAAATTTCCAAACCACGGATTCGATAGTAAAATAACAAAGGGCAACCCGATAAAGTCGAGTTTTTCAGAAACAGGAAATTAAACAGACAAAACCGTGTAATTAAGCCCAATTAACAAATATTGTATAACAGATCTCAAAACAGAACAAACTCTAATACCTTAAAAAAACCTCTCATGCTGAATACTCTAGTAATAATACCATTAAACGTTCTGGTTGAGAATAATTTTTATATTTGAGTTCAGCACAAATACAATTGGTTGACCCTTTAGGTGACGTGCTGTAGCGACCGCCAAAGTATTCTCGATTCTTCACAATTACCTGACCAGCACAGCATGGCGACCGAGAATATTTAAGAACAATCTGAATTGTTGAATTGATACCGGTCTGCCGTGAGATCGGATTAACTGTAAAATAATTAATTACTCGACCAAATTAACGATTAATTTTCCTTCGAATCACATAAGCTCAAGAGACTCACACTAAATATTGGTTCTGAATCCAGCTTCGGCATGTCGAAAGTCATACAGTCAGTTTTAAAGGTTTGATAACTGAAAACCACATACAGGTAACCCTCCTATAACACGGTTTCGCTATAACACGATTCGAAAATTGCAGTAAACCCTCCTATAACACGGCATCCTACAACACGGTTTCCCTGTTTGGGTGGGAACACACAATTGCTGCTTATCACGTTGGCTACCGCACGTTTGTGCATGGGGCACACGAAGTTGTGGAATGTTTTTTTTCACCATAACTTTTTTTTTTTCTTCAAATTAACCAGGCGGGGATAGAAGCCCTGTACTCGAGTTTCGCGTTTTTTTTTTGCTTTCATTCCTAGAATTTCGCTCAGGGATGTTGTCGGATGTCTGATACAATACCCAATGCAGTGGTACTCTACCCGAAACTCGGATTAATTTAGTTCTAACTAGTTATTCATTGGGTTCATTGCTAGTTGGTAGTCTACTTCGAGCCACGGTGTGTTAAAGAAAAATTTTTTAATCTTTAAGACATTAAGCTTCAGACCCAAGCAATGTCAGGTAAAGATAAGAATCTTGAGTCATTTTTCTTGAATGAAGACCCTTCCACGGAGAGAAGTCGAAAATTCAAAAGGGAACTGCAAAACTATTTAGCTTCATACCGGGAAATTTACAATGATCTATTAAGAACCAACAAGCAAAGTTTAATTACAGATTTTTTTAAGACTGGAGAACATACAAGAACTTTAAATAGCGAAAAATGTTCTGAAAGTGAAGGCGATATCGTTCCAATGAAAAAACGTTCTCGGTTAATTATAATGAGCAGTGAGGACGAATAAAACCATTAAATTATGGTTATTTTAGATTAAAATATATTTTTTACTTTTTGTTGTACATACTTTTATATTTTTTAATAAAAATTTAAAAAAAATATTTATTTTTAATAAGTTTTTAGAACCTAACCCCCCTTTTTGTATTGGCTCTGGGTCTCATGCAAGACGGTTTCACACAACTCGGCACTTTCTAGGAACCTAACTACCGTGTTGTAGGAGTGTTACCTGTATTTCTATTTTTCATATTAAATAGATGTAATATCAAAGTGAAGTGACTAATTAAAAAATTATTGTGGGTGTGTGGAATGTTCCACTACATGCAATTTTAGCCCTATTTTTCATCTTTTTTTAAAATGAAGACAAAAGCTATCTTTATTTAATAAACATTTTTCTCTGGGAGATGAAAATATTCTTTTATAAACATTTCATGTTTAAGTTTGCCACTTGGTTTTTACTATCCGAAATATTCCTCCACTGAAACTCACGCGCTTCCTTTTCCACCCATAACCATACCTAAGGTCCTACTCGCATTTTCAATTGAAATATTTTCTCGTCTTTAACCAGTATTACAGTACATCATAGTTCCCAAAATTAAAGATTACACTTATCCAAAATGGAAAATTAGAAAATCATAGTCATAGCAACTTATTTGCTGCACTTTTGTTTTTGACAATATCTCTAATTTCATTGAAAACAATGAACACTCCAAATTTTTAATGTGACTGTAATATTGTTATGAATAAAATTCGACCTTTCCTTTTCGTTTCATAGTGAAATATGTCTACTTATTGAAGATGTGGAGAAAAATATTAATAAACAGCTTTTATTTTATACGCAGTCCTGAACACGGATTTATTCCTTTCCGCTAAAAAGAGAAATTAATAGGTGAATAAAGACGACTTCAATAATTGTTTCAAGATCGCTATTTCTTTGCCCCTTTCTCCATTAAAAATTTCATATCAAAAGAAAAATGAGGAGGAAGAGCTGAAGATTAAACTTGGAGTAAAAAAAAATTTATAAATGGAGCTTCCTGTGAGAGTCAATGGTGGAAACATTTATGAATATTTTTAAAGCCCATTTCAAAGGTTCAATTCACAGATAATTTTTCAAACAACCACGAACATAAATATTAAATGTCCGGTTCAATAATTTAAGTACGAAAAAATATTGTTTTAAATTTTGATCTCACTGCAAAAGAGGAAATCGCCAAATTCTCCCTGAAATACTCTTCCCCGCTGGTGGACCATCTAAATCCTGCCGCTGTCTCTCATCTTGACGAGCTTCGGGACTAACAACGTCTAAAGCGATACGAACCGCTGAACTCAGCAACACGCTTCTCCTAATGGCACCTAGTCCAATCCGTCTCTTTACCAATCCTACCAACTTTATATCTTTGTCTACCATCCGCCCTTGGAATTACAACGATGGTCCGTACCTCAGACTAAATCTCCTATATCAGGGATGGCGAACCTATGGCACGCGTGCCACAAGTGGCACGTTTGAAAATTTTGATGGCAGGCACAAAAACAAAATTATTATTTTTTAATAAGTTCTTTTTTGATAGAAATTAATTAAAAATTATTAATTCACACTTCATTTATAATTTATTATATACATTTCTCGTACTGAATACCTATCTTAGTACGTTAACTACAACCGTCAAATTATACATTTTAGTATTAAAATATTCTCTCGAACTCCCACCAGATAAAATTGTTTAAGAAAGAATTGCTTGTACTGTATTTGTTTATTTAATTATACTTACGTATAGTTTTACCGCGCTAACATTTCGAGTCAAATTTTATTGTGGCATGTCACCTATTTTAAAAAAAAAGAATTTTTAGGCCTTTGTGGCACGGACATCAAAAAAGGTTCGCCATCCCTGTCCTATATCGATCTACCAACTACTTGGTATCTCCGTTTGGAAACAGGTGCTAGTTAGCAGGGGAATAAAAAGATAAAGCAAACAATAATTATTTCGATATTAGTAGACTTTTACGTGCTGATCCAAAAACTTTAATTCTCATTTTTGTGTAACACGAATGAAAAACATCTCTGATAATCCATGATAAGCAGCACACTGCATACTACCAAAGTAATAGTTCAAAGTTCCAGCTCCTTCCAACATCCTGATACACCCAAGGATGAAAAACGGAGGTAAAACCCAGCACAACTTGTATAGCTCCACAATTTCTACAATTGTCTTTGTATCTATTTAAGTAAGACAAATTTAGCGCTTTTAAAATTAGGAATTCCAGGATATTTGAAGTGTTCTCTAATACGGTGTAAATAAAATTATAAGTTCTTTCACAAATTTTTGAGGAAGATGTTAAAATTAACAAAACTGGCCTTTTACTGAAGAAAAACATTTCACTTGACAATATTAGTTTTGCCACAATTTAGTCAACATTGGAATTTTTTTTTTTTTAACTTCCCTTGCTAACTACCACCTGTCTCCAAGCATGAGACACCTTGAAGTTTTACGGACTAGATTCGAGGGGTCATGTCTGGGGAGCAGACCAGCGTCTTATCCCAGGAATGAACATTGGAAATAAAAGAGGAAGTGTGGGTCGTGTAAAAATGATCATTGACCTAAGCAGTACACTTTGCCCTCTTGATTTTGGTACACTCGTATTCTTAAATATATGACTTGAGTAAGAAACACATTTTTATTACCTCCTCATTTCCTACAAAAAAAAGTGTACTTTAAAACAAGGTATTAAAATAAATCAAGTAAAGAATGCACGAGTAATACTAAGAAAATATTTTTTATACGGGTTTAATCTCAAGATTAAAAAAAAGGAAAAACTGCTCCCATCTTAACAAAAACAAGTACAGACATTGACTTCGAATTCTAAGGATAATTTTCCTCTTATTACAGTAAAATTTTCATGTCCTTCTGAAGAGTTTAAACATCTGGAGA
The DNA here is from genome assembly GCA_016920875.1 of Columbicola columbae. Classification (NCBI taxonomy): domain Eukaryota; kingdom Metazoa; phylum Arthropoda; class Insecta; order Psocodea; family Philopteridae; genus Columbicola; species Columbicola columbae. Next base: position 22,529,219 of record JADMLL010000001.1, read on the forward strand.
GCTTTTTTTAGTCATCTTAAGAGCATGTTTATCTCTACCTCGCTTTCTTTTTCTCCCTTTTCTGTACTCTTTGGCCGATTTCTTTCCTCGCCTCACCTCTTTTGTCTTCAGTTTCGTCTTTTCTTGGAAAATAGTGCTTTCCGCTTCTTTAGGGTCTCACATTGTTCCAGGTCTTCTTTCAGTTTTAACTTATCGACCGGACATTTCTTCCTCAGTGATAGGCACTCTGCCGCGTACAGACAGGGCCTGTGGGCATATCACTGCACTATTATGGGTCAACCTTGAGCTTCTTAACAATGATCTCTTATTATTCAAGTTCTTCGTTAGGTGGTAAACCGTTTCCAGTTTATACGCTCTTGACGTCAGGGCTTCCCTCTCTCTCTTTTCTATTTCCACCCAATCTCATAGGCGTTTAAATCTATCTGTAGTTTTAGTTGCCAGCTCTTTAAGCGCCAGCCTAATGTTTGTCCTCGTGTTATTTCACCTGAAGACCCACTTTTTCTGCTTGTTGTGCTATGTTTCTGTTTAGAATCTTCTGAATCTTAGAAGTTCTGCTAAGAATCTGTTTAATGGCCGTCTTCAGGGATGTGCGAATATGGCTAGGTTTCAGGCAATCAACGATTAGATTTTCTTTCTTGTACCCCAACTATATTCCATTTTCTAATTCTTATCTCTCCACTGCCTTGCGCTATTCACGGATGACTTTTACGAGGGCTCAGTTCAAGTTCATTATTTGTTCGGGGCACGAGCGTACTTCATAAAAACCTCCTTGATATTCATCTAATTCTTTGTCGGCCTGGGTTATCGTTCTGGGCTCGAGACACTTTGAGAACTTTGAATCTTGTACGTAACCGGGATTAGAGAAGTGCCTCTGTAGGTATTGGCGTCTGATTCGTCACCTGTCTTGTGTAACTTTAGATTATGATTAATGCAAATCTTACCGATTATTTCGGTAAGTTTCTTTAGATTTTTCTCACGTGCATTCTACCATATTTTACTTACTATTTGGTCTTTGTCCGGTGCTGTATTATTTTCTAATGAGTCAATAGTCTGCATGACTTCTTGTTTTGCGGGTGGGAGAGTTTTCTTTGTATATGGGCTCTTGTAGAATTCCGGCCTCAAATTAGGGACATCACAGTTGAGAAGACATTTGAGGGAGGAAGATAGATCTGAAGGACTTTTGAATTATTTGATTTTTCTTTTGTTTCTAATTTTTTCATGTTTGATAATTTCTCTTGCTATATAAAAGAGATAACGTTTCAACATCTTCACTGTTTAAAGTTTCCCAAATTTTTTTGCAATAATATAGTAATTAGGTAAGTTTCAGAGTTACAGCTTTTGAAAAATACCTTATGAATAGAAAGAGTGTTACCAGAAAATTTAATTATAAAAGAACTGAAGACAATATTCGACCACATGTTTTATACCTTTAATATGACATAATTATGCTTACAACATAAGGCACAGATGCACACAAGCACGCAAATAAGTACCTACCTGACCGTATGCAAGGACGGTAGCGTTATAGCCTTCGAGAGCCCCGTCAACCAATTTTTTAACACAAGTGTTGTACACCTCTTCTTGGTCGCAATCCATGTCGAAAACATAGTCGTAGGTAAAGGATCGCTCTGAACTGAGAGTGATTTGGGGCTCTCCAGGAGTTACCGTCGTACAAATCCTACACATTTCGATTACCTCTCTCGGAATTTGTGGCCGAATTCTTAAAAAAATAAAAATAAAAATTAAGAAACTATAGTAACCAACCAAATAATATAACAATTACTTTTAATAATTTTTTACAAAATAATGGTGACGGATAGTTTTATTGTAAAATTAGACTAATAGGTTTATTAAGGATAAAATTTATATACAAGTTAAAAAACTCGGCAATATAGAAAAGAAAGTTTTGGATTTAAGCAGAAAATTGATGATCATGAAGAAAAAAGTTGTTCAAAACAAAAAATATTATTTTTTAACAGCGAAAAATAACACTTTTGCTAATCTCGAATATTCCTTTAAAAAAAGGTCAGAAGTCAAGGACTCTTCATTACTACCCAAGCCTTCTAACCGTTTCAAGATAATCACCGCTGTTTTGAATTGAATTTGACTGTAACTAAATAACTATTTATGTATTTTTTTGAATTCCAATATTTTTACCAATGAATAACGAAATGTATCTTTATTTCAAAATGTGCTTTTTATTTCAAACTTATGCGTACGAATGTCGAATTAATACCAAAATCCTATGATTTTTTTTAAACACGATACCAACCAAAAAAAACCAAAAGAAAAAAAAACAATCGAATATACTACGCAATACAAAAACATTTCTCTTAAGGTAACAACCGCTATTATTTGGTGTTTGACATGATAAGCGTTAAAACTTGATTCTTTCGGCTTGAAAACAAAATTGTAGAGCAAATGCCCCTTAGTCCAAATGCGATTTTTCATTCTTCTCAAGTTACAAACTACAAGCCCTACGGACTGGCCTACGACAAGTTTCGCGATCACCTTGGTTCAAAATTTGAAAAGCCAAATAATTAACCCCTTAAAGAAATGCAAAATAAAAAAGGTCATTATTTGATTGTATTTATTCAGTTTATTTCCTTGCCAGGTTATTATTTCTTGTAAATATTATTCCAGATAGGAAAACCTCCAATTATCATCGAAATCAGGTGGATTGCCTACCTCTTTTACAAGTCAGGTTTTTTCCAAGTGCAAAACAGTGAAGTAAACATAAATACTATATTAAACATGGGATTTCACAATAAAAACAAAAAAAAACAACTGGGGAAATTTTAATGCCACTAAAGACCAAAAAACAATGTGGACATTATGATTAACATACTGAAAATTCATAGAAATGCCTTTTACCGCTGCCATCCCATTCAATACCATTGTGTTCCATAATTTAAGTTGATCGCTTCTCTCCAACCAAACATTAAATGATTACCTCATTTCCTCTCAGGTGACTCCATATAAAGTTTTGACCTTCTTCAATGGAGTGAGTATTTTCCAGTAACTTATGAATAGTAAATTAAAACTAGTAACTAGTAAATTAAAACTTTAAGAAAAATATTTCAGAAATGTTATGGTACACCATTTCCGGTTTTATTTCTAAGACACGTTTCAAAACAGTAATGACAATTGGACTTTTAATATTTTTTTTACATTCTAAAAATAAATAGCAATTATTTAGGAATCTAAAACATCTGTACGACTGTCGACCCCCAAGACAAGATTTCTTTTAACCAAGACTCGACAGAAACAGTATGAAGGAAAAATCAGGAAAAACCATCTCAGGAGGTAACCAATCCAAGGCGGCAAAAAATCGACCTTAAACGCTCTCTTCGGCAAGAAAATAGCCAGAAAATGAGAGAATATTGTCAGGATACCAGGGAAAAGGATGAAACTAACGTGGTCCGAAGATGATCTTATCGAAGAAAAAAAATAGAAATTATTGCAAACAGGGATCTTTTGTCGTAACTCTTCATAAGTTGATACAGGTAACGCATTTTCAAATGGTTTTTCAACCATAGGAAATTGTTTTGGTCCTTGAAATTACGTTTTAGATTAGAACATGTTTGAACGAGAGGAGTTTCCTAACGCCTAAACAAGAGGCTTATTATTACACGAAATATTTTTCTTTTAGTAGACTAAATTTTTGGACCATTTTATTATTCGGCCCAATGTGTTTTCTTTCTATAAAACAACCACTCATACAGCCCTTTTAAAAAAATTCTCTGGGCTTTTCGTACTAAATAATGCCTCTTCACCATCTCTATAATAATTTATAACCGAAACGTTAAAATTTGAAGGAATATAGAAAATGAATTTTCTTTACCTCCATGAAATCATAAAAATTATTTCTGAACCTATAAAATTTTCAGCCGCCACTGATGGTTTTAGAAGTCGGCAATGAAACCAAGTCAAAATAATGACCTTAATGTTCAAGGGAATCAAGATCTTAGTAATCTATAAAGGACTTATGGTTATTACGCCGCGTCAAATTTTTGAAAAAAAAAGGAGGATTTTCTATTACCTTTTTTACACATTTCAACTTCTTTTACATCTTAAGGCATCTTCAGTGGTCGAACGACTGATTCCGACTGAAACTTCGTACTTCGAAAGAATTTTAAAACCGAAAAAATAAGGTTTAATGAACAGTGAGAACCAAGTTTTGGCAGGTATAAGGAAGAACTGAAACAAGACCAGAAAGAGCAGAAAGAAAAAAATGAAACAAAGGAATAAATTTAAGAACTTTATTGATAATCAACGTTGGCTAACAATAAAGTCTTCTTAGGGGTGTCCCTTGCTCTGGAGATCGGGTTGGAGTTAAGGAGCTAGGCATCTTTGTTGATGGTGTGAGGGTTTTCATGATCTTGATGGACCCTTGGTAGGGGAGAAAAGCAGGATTGGAAATTTTGGCCTTCTGGAAGAGGATTTATTAATACAAAAAAGAAAATATTAAATGAATTTACCAAACCGGACAGGTAACAAATCTAAGAAGTTAACATCGTTACCTCAATTGACAATAAAACTAATCATTTATTCCAAACATGAGAATAATATTGAGTTCCTCCCTTGTCTTCCACTGCAATTGTCCATCCGTTCTCCCTGTCCTAAATAACCCCTTCACCACTCTCCCCCTGGCTCGCCAAAATCAAGCTTTGATGCGCTCTCTGGTTTCCTCCGGGTCTCGACTCCCTCACTCTCCTAACCCCTCTTCCCCTAACGACTCCCGAACTGCTAAGGAACTTGCCCGCATCGCCACCACCAGTCCACCAAAGTTGTCTTTGCTTTTGACGAGTTCGACATTCGTTTCCCTCGCCGGGCATTGTGTCGCCACCTCCACTCTCCAATTCCTGTCGCCTCCTGTAACCCTACCTTCCGCTTGTTTTTCCCAACCTCCCGATCCCTGTCCTCCTCTTCTCCATTTCAATGGGCTAATCGCGCCTCCATTTTAATCCTTTCTGGTCACGAACCATTCCTGTTGTACCTCCATCGTTTCCGTCGATCCCTGACCTTAAACTGTCCTTGTGACAACTCCTCTCCTCAAACCCCCATCCACGTCCTGACGGCCTGTCCTCTCTTCCTACGCTACACTGTCCCCATTTTCCAGGAGCTCCGACTTCCTCAACTATTATCGTCTAGTCAAGTGATTTGATCTCACAACCACATTACCAAAAGAAAAAGACTATTCCAGAAGGTATCCAATCCATGATCAAAATTTCCAAGCATAGGTTTATAAGTGATCAAGAGAGAAAAAGTATGACTGAAATTGCCTGATTAGGAAAGGTATTGGTAAGAATTCGAGCCCCTTCCTACATCCTGCTGTAGTGAAGGATGAAAAACTGTATTAAAACTCACTTATTATATTATACAGTGTTATAGTTTAAAACGCCTACCTTTTAGTGCTAATTAAACATTGCGATATCGAACAATGAGTTCAATGACGGTATTCAATACATACAGTAGATTTTAATACCGGTACTAGGAATTTTAGAAAAAGAAAGAAAACGCATGTGTTTCTCCATACTGTTTCAATCAGAAAGTAATTTGTAACTTAAAAATAATAATAAAAGCACATAAAGAACTGCAAAAAGTAAAAAGACAAGGAACAATTTGTGTATTTACAATAAATCACAAAAAAAGCGTAAATCACTATTCAGTTTGTGATGCTATTACAAATTTTTGAAATGTGATCTTAAAACTATATCGTCCGGTGGCTCCAGATTGGTGCCATATTCATATTATTGGGTGAGTATCGGTTGTTATATCGTGGTATCCAAAAAAATCTTGAACGTACTTGCATATCTATACCACCACAATTTCGTTCAAATAGAGGGACAGAATTGAGACATGGGTACTGACAATAAAATTGGTAAAGAAAAACCTTGAAACACCGGCGGTAGTAAGCGATATTATTTAAGTCAGCTCCACCAGCGCCCCACAAGACAATGTAGACTAGACGTGTGGACGGCATTATAGTGATCTTACTTCAGACACCAAGAAAATGTATAATGATCCCAAGTTTCTGACACCAAGAATGAGTGGCTGGGATATGCGAGTGAAGTAGACGTTTCTTCCAGCCCGCAAACGTTTATTTAATTCCCTTATTCTGTAGTTTTACACTAGTCGTATTCTACAGATATACTTGATATAATTGATCTTCGAATTTAATTTCTTCAACTGACTTCACTCAACTCTACCCTCTAACTCTCGACTCTCAACTCTAACTCGAACTTCTTCTGACTAATCCAAACCAGGTTCGGGGTGGACCGAAGACAATGGATGAAACATTCAGGATGAGTCAAGGCATGAGCATCATTTGTTCTTCTCACCTTTGACACCAGACAGTATTATTTCATCCTCTTGCCTTTCAAATTCTATCGATGGCCAAAACAAGCGATTCACCAATAGTCAGTTGTTTTCTACATCCCTTAATGAGAAATACCCACTGTATCCTTTATCACTATGATACTCATACACCGAGTCTTTTCTTATCTTGTCATAAACACCCCTTATCTATAGTTGCTCCGTATATTTATATATTAATATATTATATTCTCCTTATATATTATATTAGCATCCATTATAGTTTTGCTAATTCAAAATCCTTAACCTCTGGAATAATGAGTGTTCCTGAGCAACCTCGGGTACTGACCTCCCAGACCATTACAGCATAGCATTAAAAACAATGGATTAATTGTGTTTTTCCTATAAATTTTCAATCTTTAAATAGATCATTCTCTCGTCGGGTGGTTTTAGATATACTTGTTTCTGTATTGTATTTTGGTTTGTTTAATTTTTTTTAGATATCGCTAATTCTATTGTAATTTCTGTTTAGGAGGCAACTCCTTTTCACAATCGCCATAAGCGCCACCATCGTCTTCGATAACTGTACTGCATTCTTCTGAATGTGAGTAGGTTGTATGTAAAGATCTTAAAAACAACTTATTAAAAACTTGATCAAATTTGATGTTGGCGGCCCCCGAATATCTAGTGAACACAATTTTAAAAAATTCCACTAAATACCGAAAAATGGTATTTAAACTTGCGAATACCGTCACTATGAAACTGTACAAATAGTTCAAAATACCAGAATTCGGTATCCCAGCTTTGCAATCCCTAGTTTTGACTGACAATACTACTAATGCTCTGACCCCTGGAGGGAATATTTTGGCTGAAATAATGGTGGGTAAAATGGAGGAAATAGCATAGGTACGGGGGAGGAAAAAAGCAGAAAAAATTAATAAGGTGGAAAGCAAGCAGATAACGAGTTGCTCTCATAGCGAGAAATTCGCATAACGAGCAACATTTATCATTATGAGCGACATGTACATGTGGAATCCCCCGACCCGTAGAGAAAAAGACTTCAGAACTCCGAATCTGGGCAGATTCAAAGCTAAATCTTTCTCTACCCAAAATTCCTTAATTTTCACTTTCATTCATTTTCAAAATTAAACTTTCTAGCTTCCTTTTCTTTTCCTAGCTTTCTTTTCTCTTCCTTCTTTCCAAACCCTGACTTCCATCCCGAATTCTGTTCAAACTTTTCTAATTGAACACAGTTTTTAACATGACGGATTAATACAACAATCTTTTGAAATAAGAGAAATGCTCAAAGCAAAGTGCTTCGTACATTGAGAAGCATCGTCCTAAATAAGACAGTAGCCATGTGCCACGAAATTCTTCAATGATAATTTGGTGGTCACATTTTTGTCAAATTTTGAAGCGCCGGCAAAGATAAATAACTCCAGTATGTTAACTGTTTTGTAGTAAAAAGAAATTGGGTACATAACTAAGGAAATAATCATATTTGACAACAATTTACATGTATTTTTACTTAGCATTTATTACACTACAGCATGTCGCGTATTTTTGTTTAATAAGTGCTAAACAAAAATTTTTGTTCGGCCTAGAACGCATTATTGTTTTATATGGAAAAAATTGTTTCGCATAAAGAATGTTCCGGATTACGAGTAAACCTATGGAACGCATTAAACTCGTTATGAGAGGTTCCACTGTACATATTTTGCAAAGGCAAGCTTGAGAGTGTACTTGTAATCCAAATTATTTCGTTACAAATGTTGATATTAATACTATAGAAAAGCTTATAATCTTAAATAAGTTATGAAAGTACACATTATATAAGCATAAAATGGCTTTTTGAATAAATTTTAATTTTTTATGGCTTTTATTTGGCTTGTTTGGATGACGATTTTGCCGACCACTGGCTTAAGCCCACAAGTTGTAAGATGTTTCGGTGCAACCCGTCACGGGTTCCTGTCGTCCCAAGTACTTGAAATTTTACCAACAATTGTTTTAATATTATTCTGAAAAATTAAGAGGGTATGCATCTTTAACTTGAAATTTTCATTTTTTTTCGGACGCCCTAATATATATACTCCACGGTATTATTACTTCACCTTTGGCAGTATAAATAAATTTCACTCGAAGAGGAGAGATCTTGTAAAAAGCAAAAAATCACAGACACCGATGACGATTTGCCGATTTCCCCTCTTCAAATTTTTATAAAAATGAATAAAAAAATAACAATGCTGACATACAAATCGCTTCATTCAAAATAAGTTAACATTGTCCGGTAAAAACGTGGGTGGAAGTTATTATGCAAATACTGATTTTCAAGGTCCTTTGGCTTAAGGTAAAACAAAAAATTCATTAAATAGAATCGACTGCATTCAGGTTAGCACTTCAAGGCATAGATATTTAGGTTTATATTTCGATAATCCTACGTCATATCACAAATAACGATAGTTCAGAATGTGGCGAGTCGCCACACAACGATAAAAACGAAACAGAATCCATTACGGTGGATCAGGATAAACACACGAATCCTTATGAAAGCCAAAGAACTCGCGTAGGTATCAAATTTTCCATGTAAAAATAAGGAAACTTGTTCGCCTGAGCGCAATTCTTTTGTTTATGGTCGCTTAGGTTTCCAAAATGCTAAGTAAACGAGTGATTTTACTGAACGCCTTTTTTTGAGCTACGCAATGAGACGTGTGGTTTTGTTCGGGCAAGTTTATTATGGTTCTTAAGGCTGGACTTGTACAATGATTTCTATATTAAAAATTAAAGTATTTTCTTACTCCTCCTCCATAAAACACTCAAATTAAACAAATGGTTCTATAAATGTTGAATACCAAAACTTTCAATCTAATACAAAAGATTTATCACTCAATTTAATTTGGTGTTTGAACTCCCCCGATTGCAAAAAATTTAGTTAAAGTATAAAAACTCACACCTATCTTTGCACAGCACATCAAAACTAAATAATGAATTTTATGCTTTCCAAAAAAACTGATAAGGAGTGTAAAATATTGGATTTGAAAATGCGAAGAAATGAAATGCCGTAAGTGGTTTTCGAATAAGTAAAAATGCAACCTCAAACGAAGGAAAAAATATTTGCCAAAAAAACTGTTTTGAAACTTGGAAATGGTTTCAGTGAACTAATTTTTAAATGCACCCATTCCTCGGTTTACGGCTTAGATACGAAACTTGGCCGTAAAGCGAAAAGCCTATAAGGAATCAGTTATTCTAATTCAAATTCATACAAATTCAATGGGACTGGTTCCCAATTTCTTACAAATGTAACATGGTTTATCATTCTGAATGCATTTTATCCCGCTTAAATAAAAAATACATACATAACAAGTATTAATACATACATTTGTACATAAAATAATAACAGACCCTAAAAACCACAATAATCTACAAACAAAAATGAAACAACTTCATGTTGCATAAAATATGTGTATGTATACATACATAATTACATCTATACATGTATGTATACATCTAAAGACAATGAAGAAATAGTAACCTGCAGATCACTGTCATCATTTTTCGCTGGTAAGGATGGGCCTGGTTAAAAAAAAATTGTCCAACGCTGTTTGTCTTGTCTATTTCGTTCTTCAGAACAGCTAATGTCTGAGTTATTTTCTCGAGAAACTTTAGCGCTACGTTTAACGTGAAGATCGTTTTCAAGGAGGATGTTTATTTCTTGTTCGAAATAGGGAAAAACTTTCGACAAACTTCTTTATGTTAGCTGTTTGGATACATAGCAGGCTATGTCTCTTCATCAAATGCCAGTTCCGCTTACACCTGAATGAGTACTTCATGTGAAAAGGGTTCCCAATCAGCTTCAACTAGATCAAGCATATCACGTTCTTTAAACCTTCAAAGCCGAGATCATGTTCTGGATCCAAAATTTTTTGTCTAATTTTAGGAAGGAAATTAACATCTGCACCAGTACTTTTGACACAGTCTGGCCGTTATGGCGAAACATTTAATCAATCCTTAACTTGTATCATATTCAAAGTTTCAACTAAATACAAAAAATGGCGTGTACTCTCTTTTTTATTTTGTTCTAAAACCTAAATCCAACATCAGATATTTTGAGTGATGTACATAACATTTTCGAAAAAAATATGAAGAAAAACATATTGTAAATAAACCTTGAGTGATAATGTAAACAAATTTTACGTTTCCTTCAGAGACACACACAACCGTATTCGTGTAAGGCGAACTCAAACCACACCTGTTCATTTATTTGTAATTTTGCTTTGCGTCAATTATCTAAAAACTAAGATGGTCTAATCTTTTGAGGTGATTCGATTCGCAGGTTAATGGTAGGCTCCAGACCACTTTTAAAAAGAACACTTCAGACCTCTATCCAAATAACTTTCACACTTACAATGAAACTTCACATAAAATTCTTAAGCAAAAGGGTCTTGGATGAGCAAATCCTTCCTGAAGACAACTAAAAGATTTATACACTCATACCTCGCTTTACGGCCTAGATACGTTCTATGAAACTTGGCCAAAAAAGAAAAGCCGTGTAAGGAACCAATTATCCTAATACAAATTCATTCAAATTCAATGGGATCGGTTCCCAATTTGTTACAAATGTAACATGGTTTATCATTCAAAATGCATTTTATCTCATTTAAATCAAAAATACATACATAACAAGTAAATTTGTGTATAACAGACTCCAAAAAACTAACAATTATCTATAAACAAAAAGGAAACAAATTCATGTTATATAAAATATGTGTATCAGAGTATACTTTCCTAGGCTTTCGAGGGCCCTCGAAGAAAGTCCGGGGAGCCCCCCCCCGGAGCGGTACGCAAAAGTGAACCTCAGACGGGAGATTTAGATCGCATCCACTTCCACCCACTGTTTCGTCTTTACTCGCGCCTAGCTATTATATTGATAATTCTGCCACCACAGAAAATTTGTAATTGTACTTCTCAAGTACTGTATATGGGATATAATAAGTTGTTGGGTACCTGAAAAAAAACACCCTGTGGGGGCCCCCTCGACAGTCGCCTAGTTTGCTTATGCCCAGGAACGGCTCTGTGTGTTTGTATACTAAAATAATTTTTTAAAATAACTTTAATCTGAAGCTTTCAACAAATTTTTTTATGTTAGCTGTTTGAATACAGCATGCTCTGTCTGTTAATGGAATGCTGATTCTACACTGAATGAGTACTTCTGAAAAGGGTTCCCTAACAGCTTCAACTAGATCAAGCACATCACATTCTTTCAAACCTACAAAGCAGAGATCATGTGCTAGATCCAAAATGTTTTGTCTAATTTCAGGAAGGAAATTAACTTCTGCATCAGTACTTTTTGGACATTCTGCCCTATAAAGAGTGGCTGTATAGCAATGTATAGGTGTATTAGAAAAAAAAGTGAAGTGGTTTTCTTTCTAAAATTAAAGATCTCAACAGTTGAAATAATCAATTTGAATGAAAAACAACAATTTATAAGCAATACTACATTTACTACTTAGAAAATATAACTTTTTAACACATCAGATTAGGGGAGTTTCCTATGAATTAATTTTAAAACACACAAGCATGTAAATCTTTTATTGTATAATCCATTGTACAGTTTAAACTTGAAGGAAAATTAAAATCATTGGTCATTTAAATAAAATAGGAAGGTGCAATTTTATGAATTGTCAACATACAACATGTGCATATTGCAACATGTATCTCAGTATATGTTGCAAGCTGACAATTGAAATTTGTTCCTGTGACTGAAGTAATATTGTGAATGATAACATTTAACCAGGTACTATTTGTTTAAATCTCAGTACTTTCTATTTGTTTTTTAGATTAGTGCAAAACATATTTCTCAATTTCTTGATTATGTCAAAACCTGTAAATGAATTTTAAACATACATTTGAAAAGTAGGTCAAATTATGAATACATATCTCTGGCAAATGGATGTATCTTTATAAATAACTGTTACGTCTATTGACAATTAAAATCAAATCACTTTTCTGAAACTTTTTAATAAAATACAAAATAAATTTCACTACAAATTATTGGGGATTATTGTCTTTACATACTATGCCAAATGACTTTGATATGAATAATCTGTTTTTTTGATTCATATAAAAAAATAACTAAAATGAATAAACATAACATGGAACTTATGTACAACTTCAATGAAATTCAATAACTGAATAGTTACCACAACACCTTGGGCGTTGCCAATTCATAATCAAGACATTGATACCTGTCTTATTTAGATAAATTGGTCATGGTCAAATACATTCAGAATACTTGCTTCACCTGAATCTTTTATTGTTTTTAACTTTAATAGTATTTGGGACCTAAAGTTTGTCATTCCCTATCATTTTTCTTCCCCCTCAAAAATTCAAACTAAAACATCTAACAATTGCAACCATTTATTTTAATCTGAAAGAAAGACAGATCAAAGGAATAATGTTCCCAAACTATTGTGAAAACAGTAATTTATACAGAGAATTTTAAATTAAAAAATAAAGAAACATTTTAAAGTTTAGAAGTAATAATTACACCGAAACAAATGCTTCTCTAAAAATATTAGGGTAAAGTAACTGGAAAATAATAAAGTATGTTGGGAAGTGGGCTTATCTAAGGAGAAATTTTAAATTGGAATGTGAACACATATCTCATGAATTAAATACTTAACGTTTTAGAGACTGAAAACTACACAAAATATTTCAAGAGCAGTACTAACGTACCTATATAGTTGTAATTGTGAAATATTTAAATCTGTAACAAATAAAAGAATACCTACCTAACGGCCACTCGAACCGAAGATTCATCTTCCCCCATTACGCTTCATACCATTTAACAAATAATCGACAGAGTAGGAAAATATAAAGAGAAACAACACGTACTATATTAAAACAATATTTCACATTTTAAACACATCACTACAATAAGACAGATAATATCACAAAAATTCGAAAGTGAAAGTGATAACTTAAACTTAAGAAATACGGACTGATACTGGTTTTTCTCAAACGTTGAGCACTTGAAAAAAACCAAGACGTTTCAAAGGAACGTTTGTAGATGACATAATTTTAAAAAAAACTTTAAAATCTACCAATAGAAACATCCATTATAAATTGCCAAAGGTCTGAAACAATTCATAGTTGGCTGCAATGCACTTAACAATCTGTACAAAGATTTCGGTAGTTCTTGTATACTAAGCGACAAAATGGACCAATGGCAACATATATTAGAAACGGTCAAAGGAAAAAGTAGTAGTGATTGGTTGCAATGTTGTCTGACAATAAACTGCCATATTAGCGCGGTATGTTTATAGCGTCTAGTGACTATATCAAAGTGATTGTTGAATATTTCGTTGTTTTGTTATGTGTCGTATTTGTTTAGTGAAATATTTAGAAATTTCTAATATTCTAATGGTGTAATGGAGATGGAATTTGATGAAGATTTGGAACAAAGCGTGACGGATCAAAAACAGGATCCAGATTCAAATTCCTCCATGTGGGTGCCTATTTCGAGGAAGCTCACTTTTTCTCCAATTCCCGAAGACAATAATTTCAATAGTAGTATGAACTCCACATCTTCTCCTCTAAAAATGAGTCCACCGTGTCGCAATTTCTTAACTCTTCGTCTGACAGAAAACCCTTCAACTCCAGGAACTATATATTTAAACTCTGGCCGTCGTATACCAACATCTAATAAATTAAACTGTCGATTGTCAGCACCAAATCTAAATCCGTTTACTCCGGAGAGTATGTTAAAATTATCAAAAAAACGTACAAGATATACTCGAACCAGGTAATAAAAATTGAGGTTTTTTCAATAAACCAATTCTACAAGTATCTTTATTCCTTTTGAATTGTAAAAATTAAAATTAATTAGTATATCGTTAATTTTATTATCAGTAATTTAAAATAATCCACAACTTTTTAACAGTGTATTATATCAAACACTATTCTTGAACATTTTTTAATTTTTCTTAGTAAAAGTTTATCCAAGGATGCAAACATTCAAAATAATAACATATCAAAGGACAGTGAATACTCAGGCGAAGTAGATAGTGATGTAGAAGAGCAACCTGTGAAAAGATTTGCTATTATAGAATCAAACTCAGGATTATCAAGGTACTTGACAGAATTTGAGCAAAGAAGTCTTCTTGGAACTGGGGAATTTGGTTGTGTTTACAAATGCACAAATAGAATGGATGGATGTGATTATGCTATCAAGAAAAGCTCCAAAACCATTGCTGGAAGTGCTAATGAGTAAGTCTCAGCTATTTTCCGTAAATGTGTACAATAATATTGTTTTTGTTTACATTTTACTGTAAAATGTAAATTCTAAAAAGAAGGAGAAAGAAAACTTGAAATTCACATCAATCTAAAAAATGAGGAAGGTATACTTGATTGGTTTTCAGGGAAATTTTGTACTTTTGAACTTTTGGAGATAATGAAAATTTTTCTCTGGGTGAATGGTAATGAAAGTAATAAATAATATACAACACAATAAATAACGTAAAAATTTCATGTTATTTACTCATTGACCTTGCCAACATACAAGACTAAATAAAGTTTGATCTGGGGCAAGCTTTCTGCTTGCCTTGCACACATAGATCCATCCCCAAAAATTAGAGTGAAGGTAGGAAATAGGAGACAAGAGTTGATGTGACTCGATTTCTTTACTGGTGATTATTAAGTTTTAAGTATAGGTGACATAATCCCCCTCTTAAATGCATTGCAGTTAGTCACTGTTACTGTTAACTTTGCACAGTGGTGATATAGTAACCAATGAAGTTTACTGAGGTGTGATTATTGTTATTTACTTCCTCATGTTTAGTGTAGAGGTTGAATGGCTTAGTAATGAAGTTAGTATTGAGAGTTGAGCCCTGTTGCCAAAATTTTGTTATACCCAAGCGTGAAAATTAATACTTGAACCTAAAAAAACTAGGAAGTGAGATATTTGCAAGGAGTTGGTCATTGAGGTAAAGGCATCAATAATGCAAATCTTAATTGATTTACCAATGCTTGAAGAACATGTTAGGAGTGTATTTGGAATTTATATATTTGTGAAATGATCTATTTAGACAATAGAAGGGATCTAGCTTTAGAAAGACATATATTGATTTATAAGCTTGACCATAGGAGTCATTCAAAGAAAAATGAGATGCAAACCTTTTTTAGAGGATAAATAATGTACACTTTTGTGACTTAATCATTCTTCTTTCTCCTCATTGGATTTTTTGGAAAAAAAAGGAATGTCTCTTAATTGATTCATCACACATCTGACTGCTGGACTTAAGCGCTAGAACCATTTTATGTTTCTTATACAAACATCCAACACACTTATTTCTGAATGATAATATTCAACTAAAATTAATAGCTTTCAATCTTTGTAGGAGAAAAGCTTTGAATGAGGTGTTTGCTCACGCTGTATTAGGAAAGCATGAAAACGTTGTTCGTTATTTCACGGCGTGGGCAGAGGATAAACATATGTTGATACAAAATGAGTTCTGCAATGGAGGTTCATTACAAGATGCCATTGAAAAACATCGGGCTAATGGAACCTACTTCTCAGAATCAGAAATTAGAACTATCCTTTTACACTTGGCTGAAGGTCTTAGGTAATATATAAAGTCTGGATACAATTTTTACCTTTTTTTGGAGTTGCAGAATTGTACATCATAATCAAGTCTAAGATAAAGAATTTTTTCTGTATGATTTTTAATTTAATTTTAATGCAATATGTTCAACTATAGGTACATTCATTCCCATAATCTAGTTCATATGGATATTAAACCGGGTAATATATTCATATCTCGTGAACCAAGAGTTAGACCACTTCATTATCAAGCTGATGACAGTTTTGAAGAGGAAGATTCACAAATAACTTATAAAATTGGTAATGCATGAAAAACTTGAATATTAAAGACAAGGCATGTGCCTATATGTGCATCATAAAATTTTTCAAAGAAATTTTTGTAAAATACTTGGCATTAGTTGAGAATCAGTTTTGTGATTGGTTAAACTGGAATATTTTTGTAAAAACTGATCTGAAATGCCTTGAAAGTGCACAGTAAACGAAGGGATAATAGTAGATGTAAAATACAATTGAATCTAATTTGGAAAAATCCCAAAAAATAGACTTAATTTTTGACTCTCTGTAGACGTTTTATACAAAAAATCGCGAAGTGAACAAACAGAGGTTGTAATTGATGATTATTTGAACATTTCAGGTGATCTGGGTCACGTGACTTCGATTGCCACGACTCCAACGGCTGTGGAAGAAGGAGATACAAGGTATTTAGCGAAGGAAGTATTTCACGATGACTATAGTAACCTAACGAAAGCTGATATTTTTGCTCTTGGTTTAACTGTTTACGAAGCGGCAGGTGGAGGACCATTACAGAAAAATGGTCCTGAATGGCACGAAATACGCGAAGGAAAAATTCCGCAATTGAAACATTGTAGTAAAGAATTAAACGATTTGATCAAAGTAAGTTTAAATTTTCTTCTAATTTCTTTATAACTAATTTCTTTTAATTTATTTTTCTATTAATAAGTCTTGAACTTTTACTTATACAGCAAATGACGCACCCTAATCCGGAACAAAGACCAACCGCCCTTCAGATCCTGAAACATAACGTTGTTTGTTCATCTTCTAATAAAACCAAAGAACAATTAGAAAGAGAATTGCAAGCTGAGAAAACTAAGACGCAGATTCTTGAGAAAAAATTAAAAGCTGTTTCGACGTTAATTAAAACTAAAATGATTGGTAATTGCTTATATCCTTTTTGCTTTAAAATATAATGTTTGCCTAATGTCTTAATAATACTCACATTGAAATTGTATTATCGCTCTTCTTGAACATTTAGGTTTTATTCAGTGTAGAATTAAAATGGCGCAACTAGTATCATATATTTCAACTTTATTCGTTGCGAGACAACTTTATAAAACATCACTTCACAGTTTAATTCTGTTGTTTTTAATTATAGGTAGAAACGTAGCCCACGAAGGAGTTCGTACCCGATCAAATTCTAGAATTGTCGGTAAAAACGTTAACAGGAGTCATTCAACGACTGAATTCGGTTGGTGATTTGAAAAGTAGATCAGGACTGTCTAATTATTTTTTTTTTCTCGACTAAAATTTGCCTTAGATAATCTTGTTCAATATGTTTTTTTTTACCATTCCCTTAAGTCCTCGGTTTTTAGGTCATAAATTAAAATACATTAAGAAGAAAAAAATAATTTCTAATTTTAATCTGATTTATGGCATTTTTTTATCGAATTGAGTGTCGACTACCCATAATTCTTGTAGAAACGCCTTATGTGCTTAACCTTTCGGAACTATTCTTTAAGTTTTTGGGTTGAGGTAGAGCAATAGTTTTTTCCATTCTGCAATATGTATTAATAAGTGAATTTATTAATTATGTTTTAATTGGCAAATAATTAGCCAATTATTGTTTGATTAAAGCAAAATAAATTGGAGAAAAATTACTTTGGGGTCGATTCGGAAAAAGAAACATCCAGCTTTACAAAAATGACACCTTCAATGATGATTTTTGGAGCGTCGAAAACTGTTTAAATATTTTTTGTTTCGTTACGTGATTCGGGGTTGGTGGACTTTATTTGAACGTGATTTTATGGTCTCTGATAAGTTTTTTAGTATAGTGTCATAATTATTATTATTATTATTATTGTTGTTATTGTTACTGTTACTATTACCATTACTATCGTGATACAATAACTTGCTCCGGGTAGTTGTAAGTTATAAATAAAAATGAGATCTAGTCCTAAGGGTTCAGGATGATTCCTGGAATAAATTTATATACTTCCAGAAGCAACATCTAACAACCGTGAGGAGAAAAATAAAATAACAGTAATAATAATAATAATTATTATTATTATTATAAACAGTTGTTATAATAATTATTATTATAAATCCGGCTGACCTAAGCAAACAGCTTAATCATTAACAACAGTCACGCATTTAATTAAAATTTTTTCGGAGAAGGGAAGGGTTGCTGAAGTTTTTTTTAAGTTTGAAAAAGTTCAAATATAAAGCTTATACTCAATATAACATTGTTGGGTTTTTTTTAAATTATAATAAGAAAAACATTTTGCTGACTACCGAATTTTAGTATTTTCGAACAGGATATAACCATTCATTAAATCAGTGTGAGGTCTAAAGATATTTTATTCGGTAGTTTCGGCGTAGTTATTCGGTTATTCGGGTTAGTTTTTGGATATAAAGCAAATTTTTGATGTGCGTCAAAAGACCGAGAAGAAAGAATTTTCGCTTTGAATGCTACAAAGAAATCTTTTTTTTATGTAGTACTACTTGAAAATTATTTCAGGAATATTTAATTTAATTTACTGCTGAAATTTTTCCGTATAAACACTACGTTTTGGAAAAAATTTCGGGAGTATCCTTTACGGTTTAAGGAAACTTCCACCATTATTTTAAAAATTTATGTAAATAAATTTATTTTGATTAACTTTTTTTTGTAAGATTACTTTTTAAAATTTTTTTAGATTTCATACTTTTTTTATTCCAAGTTTTGTCTTTTTTTTAAATAATAAAGAACCAATGGTGCGAAATTTTATTAAAAATTGTACCAAAAAAATTTTATCAGTTTTAAAAATGGAAAGGTTTTATTGAAGACTGTTTTGTTTCCAATTACTTGGTTTAAATTTGGGTTTCGAACTTTAAACATTTGTTTAGTAGGGTACTCTGACTTAAGGGCTTTTTTCTTCTTAACCAGGCCAACAATAGCTATCTGATTATTACCCCAGAATCTCTAAATAAACATTTCTGATCATTTTTTGAAAGGAATTCTTTCCCACTTTTATAATATAACTCATTTTTCTTACGGAAGAAGTACATTTATATGTCAAAAAGTAAGGAAATGCAAGTTTTCGTAAAATTAAATGGTTTGAAATTTAACGGAAAATATGGTTAAAAAAAAAAAATTTTTTTTAATTTCAATAAATTGAGAGAGAACAATTCAAATTAATTTAAAAGGAAATTTAACTCTGAAAATTTAAAGGGTAAGATATTTGTAAAAAAATGAAAATCAAAAAAAGTTAAGTATTTCTGATAGTTGCCAGAAGAAAACCCAAATAAAATACCGTGGCTAAAGTATTAAATAATTTTGTACCTTTTAAGCACTATCACGTCAACTTTCTCATCTATTTTTTTACATCATGTAAAATTTACGGCCAAATTTGTCGCGTAAAACATTTTGATTTTCAAAAACAGTTTTTATGGGATCTTAAAAGCGCTTCTCTAAAAGCTCCATGAAAGGAGCATATTTAAAGTAGACCTCTTCTTTTTTTTACAAAATGAAATGAAAGTTTCATACTGTTGTACAAAATCGTTTTGTATTTCCGTTGAGGACTTCTTTATTTAGGCATTAATTATGGGAAAACACTTTTTTTTTTTAATTCAGGGCGACTTTGAATTTATATATTTCATTCAGTTGTGTTTTTTAAAGTGTTTTAAATTGGACTTATATAGTGACATGTGACTAATATTGAATTACAGAGAAATTCGTGACCCGATCCGACTTATTTTTTTATGAATATTGGCGCAGGGTTTTATTTGTAAAAACCTTAATACCTTGTTAACATCTTCAAGGTAGTGAGTTGAAAAATTTGGTAATAAATTGTACTTCTTTTACATAAAACAATTTTATTATATATTTTTAATAGGGACGTTTGTGCTTTTATTTCTCGACCTCTCAATTAATCATACTATTAATAATTATCAGAGATATAGTGGATTATAAGCTAGTGTCTTCCTAAGTGTCGAGACGATTATTAGGAACTGATGAATTAGACGTGGGTTATTCTCGCGTCCAAAAGTAATGTCTGCAGAACATAGTATATTAATAGAACTTTGATTTTTTCTTCTTTGATTTGAATTTTGAGACTTTTTTTCTAAAATTTATGAGGACGGTGGTTGTTAAATTGAAATCCTAGCGCCAAGATCCACAAGTAACACTTTAGCTATAAATAAAAATATATTATCGCTTTCCGTAGGCTCATTAGTAAATGAAATAAATATTAATACATGAGTTTAGGTACCTCAAAGTCCTAGGAAGCTTTTGTCACTGAAGTTTTTGAAAAGTAAAAGTTACGGCAAGTAAAATTTGCGTGTAAATAAGTTCTATCATCTGTGTAGTATAAACTCCTAAATTACGTTTCCAGTTATTTCCTGAGATTTGACAGTATTCGTAACTAATTTAACGCTAATCGATTGTTTATAAAGCCAAAAACCACTTTTTTTCTCATAATCACTTAAATAAACGCCAAAGGAAAAGATTTTATACGAGCTTATAATGCAATGCCGCGGGAGGTCTGTGGCGCAGTGGTTAAGTACCAGACTAAGAAGGTATAGTCGGGAATTCAAATCCTATTCCCATATTCTGTTATACCCAAAAAGACTGGAAAACTGGATTGAAACTCAACTGTAACTATAATGGAACCTCGCATAACGAACATAATTCGTTTCTGTTCGGGATTTGATCACTCAATTCCAACGTTCTTTTTTTGAAAATTTGAAAAAACAGTTGGTATGAAAAAATCACCAAGAAAATAATATCGTATTCAATTTTGACGCTATCAGTCTATCTTTTATTTTGCTTATTTATCGTATCTACTTGTATCAAACAAGTTCAAATATATCAAAATCTGCTATTTAATTATCAAACCAACTATATTCATCAAAGATCAACCAGTTCCAGAGTCTTACTTGTAAGGTGGAGTAATGTTTTAAATATAAATTGGTGTAAAATACGATTATGCGCCCTACAAAGAAAAGTACCCAAACGTTGCGTAACTCTTATTCCAAGAAACATACACATAAATCGTTAATGTAATAAACGCTTAATTGCTGCTTTTTCTTTGGGAATATTTTACAAGGGTTATTATTCTCTTACACAAAAAAAGACCATTAATGTCTGCTCACAAGTTTGGAAACCACACGTGCTAAAATCTAGTTCTAAAAAGACTAATGTAGCAATGGCACGAAGAGTGTCAACGCACAATTCGCTTCACGGTTCCCCTTTCGACGTCACTCGTGGTGTGACTCATTTTTGCAACTATGCGAGGTTCCATTGTTACGCTGTACGCTTTAACCACTACATCACAGACCTTCCGCGAAAAGGGTCAAATTACAAAACTATCGATTTAAAAGTAAATGTATGATTTTTGTGTTTCTTTAAATGAGTCAGTCATGTCGTACCAGTGTAGAATAATTTAAAAAGCAATTAAGTGAATTCGATGGCATATGATGTACAGATGTTCAATAGATTTTTTGTTGTCTCGCCCTTGGGAATTTTTTTGTTTTTGAAAACGGTTAACTATTAGACCTTGGTACCTCATACGAGTAAAAAGTCCGACAACCTTTTTCTATTGAGATCTCTTTCATGGAAATTATTGAAATTAATTTATCTTCAACTTAATTCTGAAATTACATAAATGTGACTTAAATTGTATTTGATAATAGTACATTATAATATAACATTTTTAGACAATTGTATGTCGTAACATTAAAAAACAATAATATTGAAGAAAGCATGGTATAGAGTAGAGAGGTCTGTGTTGTTTTACTTCACGCCGGTTGTTATGTTCATTGAGGAGGTTGTTGCGTAGGGACTGGGGGTTTCCACAATCTGAAGGAATATCAACACTATGACCCCACTGTGGGGCCAGCGGACGTCATAGTGTTAATAGTGGTTTTAATCCTGTTTTTCGTAAGGCGTAGTGTAGTGGTTAAAGTTCTTGACTAGGACGTTACGATCGTGAATTCGAATCCTCCTCCTACATCCTGCTATATCCAAAAAGGGCGAAAAACTGGATTAAAACCATAATAATAATAATAATAATGATGATGATGATATAAGGGCCTGGTAGGCGAGAGGTTAGAGCACTCGCCTATCACCCAAGGCCGTGGTTCAAATCCCACCTGGGTGCAAAATTCCCAGCCAGTTTCCCGCTCTCCTTACTTTAAATGTTTGCCTTCAATTTGTCCACAACCCTTTCCACAAAATTCCCTCCAATGCTCATGAGCTTGGTAGTAATGTTCAGTCAGCGAGAAAACCTTCAACGAGCTGACTCATAATCAGGCATATTTTCAACTCATGTAATAACTTGCTCCAACAAACAGGAGTGAAAATGAGTTGAAAACATTAGTGGTGCCTATTTCGGTTGGCCGAACGAAAATATATAATAATAATAATAAACCCCGTGCAGAGTCGGGGTAGAATAGCTCTGCGGTGTCCCACTGTCTGTCGTAAAAGGCGACTAAAAGGGGATGCCCCCCAGACCGAGGGGTGACGCTTTGCGTGGGGGGCACCAGAGGTGACTCCAAACTCTGGAAACACCGCTGGGATTGAGGTGTATTAACCTGCCTCCTGGGCCTCTTCGTTTGGTTCCAAGAAGCCAAAGGAAGTTCGCTGGGCATGATGGGGAAAAGATGGGCTATCCCCAAAGTGGTTCCAGTGAAAGAAGAAGCGAGCCCCATGGTCGCATGGCTTGGTCTGGGGCTCTGAACGAGGAACTGCTAGCTATCAGGGAGACAGCTATGGCGGGAGGCCGAGGTTTTTGAAAAGGATGCATGCTCTATGGCTGGAAGCTCACCCAGAGCATGCCAACTTGGTTACTGCGCAACAACTTCGCGACCAGGCCTCCCGCATCCACCGCTTGAGGATGATGGGGAACAATGGCTAAAGAACAGGCCGCCCATCGGATTGATCAAAATGACCAAATCGAGGGGTCTCTCAGTCCGTCGGCTCCGACGTTCCTCCGACTGCTTTGCCAGGGTTGGAGGAAAAATTTCATTCCAGCGTCTCCTCACATGCGGGTTGGCCGAGACTGCCCAGACGACGGCCCAAGGCCGAAGATCTGGTCGAGATGGACGGGATTCTGAATCGATACCTGAACCCGGCGTGTCTCTTGAGACAATCTGCCGGGCGGTGCGTGCTGCTGCAGCTGCTTTGGCCTCTTCCACTAGGGGAAACCCTCGAAAGAATGAAGAGAGATGTTTGGAGCAATTGAGGGCGAAAATAAGGAAAGCAAGGCAGGAAGCATCGAGAATCCAGTGTGTGATCCAGAATATTAAGGAGGGGCGGAAGGCTACCAAGAAGGTGGCAAAAGCAATGAGGGAATTGCGCCGCACCCATCGAAAACTGGATCTCGGGGTCCTCACTCTCCTGAAGACCAAGGCGGTCTACAAAGTGAGAAGCCTAGTAGCGGCCAGGAAGAAACTGCTGAGGCGCCCAGGTGGGTGGAGGAAAACAGAAAGTTCTCCACTAACCCGGGGTTCCTCCGGCCAAGTCAAGACAGACTGGCCGCTTCTGCCTCAGTACGGGAGACGGGAGACGTACTGGAGGAGATCTATGAAAATCCCAGTCCATGAGGACATTGAGGCTTTGATGAGTTTCACACTGCCTAGAAAATCTGCCTCCACCAGAAGAGCCTGATCCTGTTGATGCTGCGGAGGTGCTGGAGGCTGTGAGGGGCAAAAGGAACTTTTCACCAGAGGCCTGATGGCATCCAGAATGTTTGGTGGAAGTCCTTTCTTCGGTGCACGTGCATTTGGCACGAGCCTTTACACAGTATCTGGAGGGGAGGATGGCCATACCGCAGTGGTTGACTGAGGTCGGACCTTCTTGCTTCCCAAGAGTGAGACTTGGCCAGACCGGAGAACTACAGGCCGATCACTTGTCTCAATACTGTGTATAAGATCTTCACCTCAGTCTTGGGCGGGCGCATTCTGCGTAGGATCCAGCCCGTGTGGGATGAGTGTATGAGCAGAAGGGGTCTAAGAAAGGCCGGGCAGGATGCAAGAAATACATCTATTTGTGGACCGCAGCATTTGTGCTGATGCGGTCCACTACAAGCGCAACCTGTCCATGGCATGGGTGGACTCTCTAGGCGTTCGACTCAACATCTCATGCGGTTTGCTGAGACTGAGAGCTAGGGTGTTCATCCCAATGTAATGAGATGAGAAAATGATCCCGCTCTGGCGGACGAGATTCCTGCTGAGAACATCAGAGGGTCTCGTCGCCTCAGACTGGTGAGGTTCAGGAGAGGGTGTTCCAGGGAGACTCCCTTAGCCTCTCCTGTTCTGCATCTCACTTGCCCCTCTCACTTGCTCTACGGAGAGGCAAGGGTTATACGGCGGACCACCAGGCCGCAGAGACTTTGTTACACATCTTTTTATGGATGACCTCAAGCTATACGCTTCCAACGAGGCAAACTCAAACAGGCTCTTGAAGGTGAGAGCTTATTCTGCGGCGGTGGGAATGACATTCGGGTTGGCTAGTGTGCCGTGTGCCACATCTCCAGGGGTAAAGTGCAAGATGGAGGCGAGGGTCTTCAACTCGTGGACGGAGGCATCATCCGACACCTAGATGCTGGAGAGTCCTACAAATACCTGGGAATTTCAGGGGGCATGAATGACTCCGCCACCATAAGGAGGACTCTCCACTGCCAGTATGTGGCGCGACTGCGGAAGATCTGGAGATCTGAGAGCCGCAATAAAGTCGCGGCCACAAATATGCTGGCAGTACCTGTGTGCATCTATTTGGCGCCAAAAATGGACTGCCAATGAGCTCCAGAGTTTGATAGAGCAACCAGAAAGACCCTCAACATGAACTGCAGCCTCCACCCGAGGTCCTCCGTGCAAAGGTGTATCTGCCCGTGCGCAGGGGGCCGAGGGTTACTGAGCCTGAATGTCTCCATGACCGGGTTGTCCTGGGTTTTGCCGAGCGTGTGCTCCAGTGGGGACGTTCTGCTGCAATTGCAGCAGAACACGAGTTTCGAGAAAAGGGGCTTTTCTTTTAAGGCACAGCAGGGCGGCGGAGAAACTGGGCCTGCACGAGCTCATCCCCGACCGAACGAGGTTGGGCCTGAAGAAGAAGGAGGGAGGGCCCGGCTGACTCGGTCAGGCGGGCGGAGGAGGCGAAGCTCATGGAGGAGCACATGCAGAAAAACCTCCATTCTGTTTTTAAGCACGTGCGACAAGAACAACTGTCTGCACAATTAACCTTCTCCTTCTTGAAAAGTGCAGGTCTCAGGGCGGAAACGGAGGGTTTTTGATGGCCGCTCAGGACGGGGTATGCAGCACGCTCAGTGTACCGGAGGCGATCCTCGAGGAGGTCGACGGATTGCAGTGCGGTACCCGCCCTGAGACGGTCATGCATCTGTTGTCAGCTTGTCCTTCCTATGCCAGGTCTCTGTACATCGCGAGACACAACGCCGCTCTCCGGGTCTTGTATTTCCACCTACGGCACCATTATGGAATAGATGCAAGCCGATTCTGCCTTACGCCCCCGATTGAGGGCGTTGTGGGAAATGAGAGGTGCACCATTTACTGGTCATTTCCCACGACGCGGGTTTCGAGGCCACGAAGCCCGATGTCGGTGAGGGACCGATTGGAAAAAATTATTTATGTCATCGAATTCTCCTGTCCCGCCGAAGCCAATATAGCAACGAAGAACAGAGAGAAGAGAGACAAATATCGGGACCTTATCGTCGACGTCGGGCAGCAGTATCCGGGACACCAGGTCAGGCTGGTCGTGCTGATCATCGGCTGCCTGGGTGGCATGAAAGCTGACTTCCTGGGAACTGAACATCATCCCCGCCTGCAGGTCGGGTGCCCAGGCCTTGGCCTGCAGGATGCAGAAGGCAGTGATCCTCGGAGCCTTCGGATCCTGCGCCCATGGGGCAGCTAATCCCCTGCGGTCACTAACTGTCCTTGTTGGAAGAGTAGGATGAGCTCGCCGTTCGGTGCACAAATTGTGCTTATGACGCCGAACAGGCTGATGGCCCGGGCGGCAGAAGGGCGAAGCCCACCCCAAGGAAGAGCGAAGGGGGTGGAGACGGCGAAGAGCAGCCGAGTAAAAAATTTGTTTTAATTAATATAATGTGGCGTTACATTCCTAATTCCGGAATGGGTAGGCCACATTGAAATGAAGCAGCCGACAACCGAAGCTAAATTCATTCAGGATCCTTACATTTTCCTTTTCAATTCTAAATTATAGTTATAATAACATTTTATATATCAATATACGTATACTTTCGGAAGTGTTGTCCATCATTTGTTCATCTACAACGACACAACCTGGTTCCGACAAATATATATATATTTGCCTCTATTTCACCTGGGGGCGTTAGAGGCATATAGGCGTATAGGCGTATTACAGGATGTATTTGATTTATATTTAGGAACATACTCAGACTCTTGCAGTAAATAAAAACAATACACTAGAACAGGGATGGCGAACCTATTTTGATGTCCGTGCCACAAAGTCATAAAAATTTTGTTTTTAAATAGGTGACATACCACAAATAATTTTAGTTAATTTCTGTCAAAAAAGATAACAAATTGTAATAAATAATAGTTTTGTTTTTATTTGTGCCACTTGTGGCACGTTTGAAAATTTGCTATAGGTTGGATTGCCATAGGTTCACAATCCCTGCACTAGAAGAACCAAATTAAAACACTGAAACTAAAACACAGATACGGATACAGAATCCAAAGACACTTTTTACTGTTGTTTGTTGATGACTTTACCTCTCAGGATAGGTCCAACTTTTGAAAAAGGCATCGAAATTACGAAAAATCTGAGGGCCTGTGCCATGTACATTGATTGCCTTCTTTCCGTATATCGGGGCTTGCGTATCTTGTGAGGAAGACTTTCCTAATCGGCTCGTAAATTAGGCACATAAATAATGCTTGTGATTGGTGGACTGAGTACGATTGTTTTCACTAGAAGGGTTTAAGGGTTGGGGCTGCATCCAGCTCCTCTTCGACTGTTCTCTCCACGTCTTCCTTGGTCTTCCTCTTCTTTGGTTTTCTTATGGATTCCAGTCAAGGGTTTGCTTTGAAAGGATGATAACTCAGTATCTGACTATTTTGAAAATGCTCCCGTTGCAGGTATTTATAGGAAACTCTTCCAGCAGGAAGGGGAGAGATAATAGTAAAAAAGAAACCGAAAGAAGGAGCCAAATTCTCAAATCGGCTAGAAGAAAGGGGCCAGATTCTGAAGATCGAAATGGAATAAGGTACTGTACATAAAAACTTAATGCTCAGAAGGAAGAATATAAAAGAGAGATGACACTCAGAAATTCATCAGAAATCTAACTTCTAGTGTTTACTTTAGAATATTATGTCATTTTGTAAATATTTCAAAGCCATCAGGCAAAAATAAAATATACGTGTACGATACCATACCAATAAGACGTCAGTATATAATTTAGAGACCTGTCACCGAATATAACACATAAATTTAGTTAGTCCAAAGAACAGCCAAAAATGATAATGATGCAAATAAATTTGGTTATTTGACGTCTTTACTCAAATCCAAAATTAAGAATGACCTAGAGATAAATAAAAGTAGATTTCTAGAAATTCTTAAAGAAATTCACCAACCACAGTTTCGTAACAATAGATTTGGGTTAAACGAATGTGTAAAAAGGAGATTTCATCTATCACTTCAATTGGATGTTTTGTATGTTATCCTTGCGAATGGGATCTTGATGGAACTGGCATTGGCTACTTTTTCCTCTGACCGGATGAATTGTTATTGACATTGAGAAAAATACTTTTTTGTTGTATTTGAGACGATTGAATTGCGGATCGTCAAAAAGTTTCAAAACTGATTGTATTCCTGTGAACGAGCTTTTATTTATACAGTTCCCATGCTTTTTCACAGTTCTAACTTTTATTTCTAATCGGTTATACGGCTTGGAAGATGTTTTTCTAATTCTGACATACCTATGAAATGATACCAAATTTCTCCTGTTAAGGATGCCTTTGTGTGTGGCGACTGCCATATTCTCGATTCGAAAATCATTCGTCTCCAAAAAGGAGAAGTCAAAGAAAAAAAAACAAAAAAATACTGGTTGGACTAGACGCTTCGCGTACATTCTAATTTTTAAATAATTTTTACCTATTTGTAGTTTTTATGATCAATATTTATCTGGGCCTAATAACATAAAGCTTCAGTTTGGTGATCCGGCATGATTTGAACATGAACCTGAACCTTCAGGTTTGGTGAACCTTCTGATGTAATTTGAAGCACTGTATCAATAACCGAAATCACCCTAAAATTTTTATTTAACTTTTTAAATTAATAATTATTATTTTTCCGAATTGGCCGACTAGGAACACGAAATTCAACTGGGTGAATTTCCTTTTCTTCACCCAGCAAGACTTCATCCTCTTACTGTAAATCTTCTTCCTTTCCTCCGTCAATTTAAATTTTATTGGTGAATTTAAATTCACTTTGTAATTAGGGTAATTTATTTTCACTTTGATGAATCCTAAATTTAAAAATTAGTTCCCAAATCTCATACATTATACATTCTTAATCAAATTCAATAAATAATTCTCAAAAATTTTTGACACTACCTGATGTAATGAACGGTTTTAAACATGCGTTTTAGTTCAAAAACCAACCGCAAGGGTTCATTATACAGAAATCGAATGATTAAGGCAACAAGACGAAAAACAAAGGAATCGCTTCGTGAATTTCTGAACGTTTCGCCGGTGAGCTTATATTTCATAATTGAGTCATATTTTGCTATTACATTTATTTTTCGTGATTAATTTTGGTGCCTTCAAACACATCTTTAAAATGGTAAGAAATCGATAATTTAAATAAATCCATTAATATGTCAAAATTAACATGTCGTGTATTTGTTTATAACAACCATTATAAACAGAAAAATTGTCATGTGCATGCGGTCTTTTCACCTGAATTAGTTGTCATGATGATCGTCATCCGGTCTTTACTTTAGGTCTCACTCAATCCAGTTAGGATTTTAAAACAAGAAGCGGAGGAGGAGAAATCAGAAGTAGCAAGAATCTCAAGCTTTGTCGGAGCCATCGCCATAGGTGACTTAGTCAAAAGCACATTGGGACCCAAAGGAATGGATAAGATATTAGTGTCTAGTGGAAGAAACGCTGGACAAGTCGAAATTACTAATGATGGCGCAACTATATTAAAATCTGTTGGAGGATAATCCAGCAGCTATTTTAGTTGATATGTCAAAGGTTCAGGATGATGAAGTTGGTGATGGCACAACTTCTGTGACAGTATTAGGTGAGACGGACTACCAAATCTTTAGCTTCGGTTATGTGAAAACTTGCTTAAAACCTCAAATCTAATTTTAATATTTTTATTTAAGCTTCCCAATTACTCAGAGAAGCAGAAAACTAATAGAACAAAAAATACATCCTCAAATCATTATTGCCGGCTGGCATCAAGCTACTGAAGTTGCTCGAGAGGCTTTACAATCAGCAGCTATGAACAACAGTTTGAATGATGCCAAGTTCCGTGAAGATCTCATAAACATTGTGCACCACTCTGAGTTCAAAAATCTCTCAACATAAGGAACACTTAGCAAATTAGCAGTGGATGCTGTTGTCAGTTGAAAGGCTCTGGAAATTTAAGCGCTATACAAGTGATTAAAATCAAAGGTGGTGTCCTTGAGGATTCATTTTTAGAAAGTTTCCTTCTGGACAAGAAAGTTGGTTTGCATCAGCCTAAGAGAATTGAAAATGCAAAGATATTGATAGCCAACACCCAATGGACACAGATAAGATTAAAGTGTTTGGGTCAAAGATTAAGGTTGATTCTATGTCAAAGGTTGCTGAATTGGAGGCTGCTGGAGAATGAAGACAAAGTTGCAAAGATTTTGAAACA